>VWZF01003190.1:1594928-1614263 GCA_013396755.1 Sclerurus mexicanus
CCCGGCTGGAGCCGCCCGCGAAGAGCTCCCTCCCTCCCGCCCGGCCCCCGCAGACGGCGCCGCGGGCCGAGCGCCCCAGCCCCGCACAGCGGGCAGCGGGGCCGGGCCGGGGCTGTGTCACCGCTTCGGAATGTGCGCGCCCCCCGCCCCGCACGCCGCTCAGCCCCCGCGTCCCCCGGGAGCGGCCGAGGAGCGCTCCGCTCATCCCCGGCCCCGCGCTCCGCAGCAGCATCCTCACCCTCGGACAGCGCGGAGCCGGGCAAGGGGAGCCGAACGCGGCACGGTTTCCGTCGGCGCTGCCGAAAAACGCGGTTTGGGCGAACCCAGAGGTGCATCTTTGCCTGCGATCTTTTCCGTAAGGAGTACAAGAAGGAGAAGAGTCTCCCAAACTTCCAGTTTAAAGGAAGCATTCTCATTTTTAAACTGGCGAAAGTTGGCCATAGATAACACGGGGTTTATTTAGGACATTTTTATGTGACGGGCGCCGATTCTCATAACAAAGGTATGTGGGGATTGTGTCCCAGTGAGGGCTTATAAAACTTACAGTTCATTTACTTCATTCTCTTCCAATGCAAGGAATTCATCACGTTATTTTCTATACGACCACTTCAAAGTCAGATTTATCCCTACATATTCTACTCTGTTACCTCAGCAATTCATTGCAATAGTTGTCTTGAGTACAATACACAAGTATTAATGTCCTGTAGATACTAATCCTAGCAGAGAAAGTCTATTAGCAAATAGTCTAATTAACAAATACCTAAAAAAAGCCAGTGAAATTACCCACTGATGAGTTTTTCAAATAGTTTACATGTTGTTATTTGGATTTTTTAAACAAATAAGGTCAGATACAGTGTGTTATATATTTATTCAATTTCTACTTCCTGGCTTTACATTTATTATCTACTCTGACTCTTTCCATGGTTTACAGATTATTAGAATAGAGAGAAAAAAATATATCACTACCTTGACCTTTTTGGCAGCGTAACATCTCAATCTTTTATTGTTTAAGAAACATGAGACATGGCCAGTCTGAACTAATTCAGGTAATTAACTCATAATATTGAGCATTCTACACTGAAACACAGTACATATTGGATAAAATCCAGGTCCTGTGGAAAATTTAATACTTCCTTTGCCTCCAGCGTGGCCTGGATTTCATTTACTGCATACAGTACCCAAAAATGCCATAATACAATATTTTGCAAAAAGTAGCATTTGAGTAGTGAATCTTTCCCAATTCGTGTTCTGTGTGATCTGTATATTTCTCAGTACTTTCATATTAGGTACTGAATATTGTCTCAAAATACATTCAATTAATAGTACTCTAGTGTACTCTACAATTTGTTAGTATCAGTTGCTTCAGAGCAAATCACGCAGTAGGTTTTCAGCTCTACAACAGTGACAATAAACTATCCTCTAAACACACAGGCAACAGGAACCTTTCCATGGAAGCTTCTTCCAGTTTCTCTCTGCTTTTCCATTTGTTTTAAAGAGTGCAGGAAAGTTACTATCACATTATTCCAAGGGAAAAAATATATAATTTTTCCTTCACAATGTGTTTGCACTTCATTTTTTTCAACTTGCAAAACTCCAACAATAAAATATATCCTGTACTGAAAAGAAAGTGTTATATTTTACAGAATGGAAAATTTGGAGAAATCACTATATCCTTTACTTGCCAAAAGATTAAGGCATCTCTCTAACTTCACACATCAATGGGCCAACTTGGCATACCAGGGATCAATAACATGCTCAAGGAATTTGTTGTATTAAGAATCTCATTCCTGAGATCCAGCTCCTCACCTTGTTTCACCAGGACACTCGAAGATTATTTAATAACAGAAAGATTTTTGAACACTGTGAAAGTTCAAGTCAGATACAACAGTGGTAGGTGATACCTACGAAATAATTTGATGCTCATTTCCTCCAGGATGACATTTGCTTCTCTGAATACTGTAGGAAAGAAGAAATAACCAATATAACAAAGCTTCAGCACTCTTACGAACTTATGCAACAGTTCAGAAAGTGCATCCCTGTAAAGCATTGCAGGATGAGAAAAATTTGAATATGAAGTAATAATGGTGCCTACAAATATCTAATAAAGTCGCTACTTAGTATTTTAATGTGATTTCCTTATTTAAAAACAAGTAAAAAATTACATGCAGATCATGAGAAAGATGAAATTGCATCCTGGCTACACTTTGCGATTGAGACGCAGCATCTTCTTTCCATTCCAACAGAAGTACAGGATCCTCTGAGGTGCTGCATGCAAATTTACTTGGGAAGAAGCTCATTTCCTTGGTGACAGGTTAGAAAGCTGCCTTTTATGGTAATAACCCAGGTAATCTGTTTGCCTCCGTTATGGTGAGATTCACTGGGTTTGGATCTCTCTCCCTGGTTGTACACACAACAGAAGTAACTCCCCTCAACAGAAGTCACTGACCTTTTTCCAAAATTGATTTGTTCCCAATGTGGGAGAACTCTGCAGGCACCCAGAACTCCGCTTTCTCTGCAGGACTCCCATGCCCGAGCTTTGCAGAAGTGAATTTTGGGCAGCCTGGCCACCTCACTACTATACAGATGAAGAAAATACTTTTTTCTGGACTTGACTCAGGGGTCAGGGTTTCTTTTTAACATTCTCAGCCAGGCAGAGAGTGCCTTGAGAATGCTTCAGTTTTCTCTCTCATTGTACGTCAACGTCTATCCTGTTTTCATAAGAACTCACTGTTAATCATCTGTACCCTACTACTCCATCAGGCTTGACGATCTAGACAGACAATACATCCAGCTCAAATACAGTATTTATAGGCAGAGGAAAAATACAGGACTTACTGAAAACACTGATGTGTCTTTTAGCTCTTTTATCAGCTAACAGTCTTCTACCAAACATGTATTTTGGAGTTTGGGTTACAAAATTGATTTAGAGATGAACTTCAAAGTGATGCATAAATATTAAATTCCACACATTCCTGTGAGATGGTAAGTATTATTCACATTATACAGATGGGGAAACTAAAGCAATGTGAGTTTACTTGGGCAATTTTCCCATCAGAAAAAAAAAGTAACTACAGTGGTAGCATCAATACTCAAGAATACTTGGCTTTTTTCCCTGCATTCAGTCTGAACTATACATCACTTACCCAAACCCGGCAGTATAATCTATAAAGGAATATTTTGTTTTTAATCATGATATTAAATAGCAATATTTTCAAGCAATTTATTTAGCAAATTACATAAAACACTTAAAATATGCTTTTAATTTTAAAAAAAAAATAGCCAAAAGGTTTTTCCTTGGGCTTCGCTCCAAAATTCACCCTTCAGCTAGGACTAAAGAAAAGCACGCACACTTGCACACATCCAAAAAGAAATTCTAAAAGAAAATTAGAAACACGTGAAAATAAGGACTGAGAATGTTTTCTTAACTGCACTCTGATTTCAGTACAGCAATACTTTCATTGATTTACTGATGGATACATCTTTTTCTTGTGAAGTAACACACAGGCCTTACCTGCAATTAATTCCTTAGTTCCATTAAGCCAATTATCATCCTACAGAAGTAGAGCCCACGGAGGCAGGGGAGTGACTGCTGTGTCAGGGCAGTTCTGCTCTCTCTGTAAAGCACAACCCCATTACACTCATAAGGGGATTCTGCCCTATGAGAAGAGTTTTTACAGAAAGAGTTTAAGATAACCATTATTTCAGTAAGAGCCAGATTTTGAGGCTATTTGTTATTGCTAGATAAATAATCACAACCAGTGCAAGTTTTATACTGATTCAAAATAATAAATAAATAATACAAACCACTTGAATTTCAGAAATTGTTTTTAAATTAGTAACTCTGGACTGGAGGTTTCTTACAAAGCCTGCTATTCAGTGAATGTTACAGGAGCTTTGTAACTGTATTACAGATGTAATGTTACTTTCCCTGATGAAATGTGAAGTCTGTTTTGCCTATCTGACCATTATAACCATCAGCACTCATGGAGGCAATTCTGAAAGTCTAATGAACTTGCTCAAAGACTTTCTGAGGTTTCAGTTAGGAAGAAAAAAATTTAACCAGATAAAACAAATAACTGTTAAAAAAGAGTAATAAGCTGAAACAATGAGCTTTGAAATTGACATCAGCTGTTTTGATTTTCAAATCATTAGTAAAAGTCATCCTCCAACTAGTCTTTGGAAGAGATACAAGAGGTTTTGTAGTAAACTTGAAAAAACTCATGTTATTTTCAAATATCTCTAAGATGGAACATTTCTGATAAGGATAATTAATTATAAATATGGAATAATTGCATTATCACTTTTTTCACTATTCAAGTTTTAGTCTGAGAAATTTTGTATTTCAGTGAAGTAACTCCTGATATAGATCAAATTAAAGAAAGCCCTTTATGCCTTAACTGTATTCCCATGGTACAATTTAGCTATATTTTTAATATGCCATTATTTTATGACAGTTTTTTACAAGTTAGAGACTACATTAGAATGCAGATTTCAAAACATTGGAGCAATAACTTTTGTTTATTTCATACTACAGTTCAGGGACAATGGAAGTAAAAGTATTAATACTACTAGTTGAATTAACATTGATAAATTTAATAAAATTGAATACCATACCATAATTTTATGTTACTACTCCCTAAAAAACAAACAAAACCAAAAAAAACCCCAACAACAACTCCTGCACACACACAAAACCAAAAAAAAACAAAACCAAAAAACAAACAACCCACAAAAAGCCCCCAGAAGATGGAAAATACATAGCTATTAATTGATTATCTATGAGAGTTTGGGGGTCAATAAAAGTACATAAATATTAGTGATATTAAGTGACAAGTAATAAACACATTCCATATCATATTATCATTCATGATGAAAATGTATTGAGAAGCCTGCTTTACTACTTTCCTCATATTGTCTTAAAGTTCCTCAAATACACAGTAAAGTCTTTAGTATATCTAAAATGATAAAATGTATTGTTTCTTGCATGAAATTACATGGTCCAACCACGATGAGTATTGTCCTGAGCATCTAAATAACAAATCCTTATTTATCCAATAAATTACACCTATCTGTCTTCATATAATGCCATTAACTGTTCAAGTTCACCTGATGAATCCTGTTGAACAGTATTTCCAGGCTTGTTTCTCCTGATTGGCATTTTCAAGGAAGCTTCACCAAAAGGTAGTTCTTCTATGGCCACATATTTGTGCCTTTGGTTTGAATACTAAATTATTATTGTACTCATGGATTCACTTCATCTGCAAAACAACAAATGAGCTGGCCTGCCTGTGCTCTATCATCCCTTTTAAAAAGCAGCAGGGACAATCAGTTATTCATGTAATAAATTATAAATTCTGTATTGTTTTTAATGCTCATGTCTAAACACCAATCAGTCTACAGGTTAATTTAACCCACTCAGTTCCTTTAGTGACAACCTGCCACAGCATACATTTGACCAAATTTAAGAACCAACACAAGAATTTGTTTAGGTAACCAACCAGAGCAGTTAAAGCCATAAGATATTTTAACTGTTGGTTTGTTTCTGGGGTTTTTTAATAGCTGAAAAATTTGGGTGCTACCACAATGGGCAATGATATTAGAAAACATGTAATTACCCATGTAATTGCTCTTCTTAATGTTAAGATACTTTATGGATGATTCCAAGTATCCTCTATGTAAAAAGTTAAACTCAGAATATTGTAGTGTTTTACCTGTGCAGTGTAATTCACTGCAATTCTAATTGAGTATTACACTAACAGCTGCAGTGAAAATAGAGTGGGAAAAATCTTTTAGCACTATAACGGCACTCATGTTTTAGCCTGGTGAGCACTTTAATGCATTGCTGAATTCTATAAAAGGTAAGTAAATAATAATCTAATGTTTTCTACAAAGTCAGGCTGACTGATTAGGTGTTGAAAATGTGAGAACACAGGAATGCTTGTGGTTAATAGTTATTCAGAAATGAGCATATACAACCAGAACTTTCCATGGAAGAATCCAGACAATCAGACTGCAAAAAAGGTAATCATTTTACTCTTTGCTCATGAAATTATAAAAAGGATATTAACTTTGCAGTATCTATTACAGCCTTCTCCCCCAAAAAGGAATGTTATTAAATTTACTGTAAATTCTAAAAATACGTATTCTATAATCAACGTCTAGTATTAAATATTTAAAGCAAAAAAAATTTGCCTTGTTCCGTTGTCACATCACTGTGCATAGTTTCACAGCTAGTCCTGAACAACTCTATTTTATGTAACCTTAAATACAACAGAACGTTAGTAAAATGTTTTTTCTTTTATAATAAAACCAAAAAAACCCTTCAGCTTCTGTTTTATATGCCAGTTGAGATTCTTTGCAGTAATTCCTTCCACATCTGCTCTGCAGCTTTCAGATTTATAAAAGCAGTATCTCCCAATTTCCTTTCATCAAAATATCCAAATGCTGTGTTTTATAGACATGTTGGTACAGTTCAACACTGAGTCACTAATTATAACTTGAAGCCATATATATGCTAAGGCTAAAAAATAATACATGTGGTTATGGAGTATTTATTACAGAAAATCCCAAACAACCTAGTCAAAAATTCTTCAAAGTGTGATAACATACCAATAAAAGTACATCTGAAATTATCACAGAAGTTGTAAAAATAAAATTGAGAGTTAAAGAACAAAAAAGGCAAATAATAAAACTAAACACAAGCACCACCAGATTCTAAACTAACAGCCTAAGATCATGTGCAGAAAAGTTGCCAATCAGATTGTAACAGCAAAACCATTGCAAAAGAACCAAACGGTTTGGGAGAGAGGCTGGTACAGGAAGATCTTCATAAACCATTTGTCCAAAACACAAATTTCTAGGATTTTTGAAGATGGTACAGTCTTTGTATCTCCCGACGTCAAGTTTCTCAGTTGCCAGTGTATTGTAAATGCCACTGGCTTTCTTCTGAACAACCCATCGACGGGAGCATTTGAGGGGACAATCTCAAATCACGTTGATCTTCACTATATACAGGATTAGGAGTTTTGCATTGTCCTGACTGATCTGCAGTGCTGTATTCCCTTTTCTGTGCACTGTCACTGCACACCCAATATTCCCCTTGACTGTACAAGCACAGTAACCCCCATTGCTTCCACCTCTGACAGGTGACAGTCTAAGCACAACTGGGGAACTGAAGGTAGCTACAAATTGTATATAAGCATGGTATGAGCTACATAAAAATTAGAGGGTGTAAAAATATCCATTAACCTCTAGAGAAAGAGAGCTAGACTGTGAATTTAAAAAGTGCAGTGTAAGTCTTCATGCCTCTGTCTAGAAGCTCCTAATGCAATAAAAACATTTCAATGGGAGAAATAAAATGTGAATAACACTTTTTCATCAGTTACCTACCTGGAACATACTTCTAAGTGTGATATGAAAGAAGAAATCTGTCTTGTCACAAAAAAAAAAATCAGAAAAGACTGCAAAAAAAGCTTTTAATCCTGAAATGAAGTTCTAAGTATCCAAGAAAATGAAGCAAAAGGCAAATTAGAAAAACATGTGACAAAAATACCTGTGGGCATCACAGAACTTGGAAAGACCAGTCCTCCAGAATATTTAAAAGAGCAGAATCAAATTGGCAAGTATATTTCTCCCAAGGAAAACAGTATAGAAGTTTGTTGATCAAAACTGACATCTAGAGAGCTACAGGCTAACACAAAGTAGCATCCATTACCTCAGGGCCAAGGCTTCCAGGTTTCAATAAAGGCATACTAAAGAAATAGAAATGTGGGTATAACTCTGGTTTTCCTATTTTCTTCCATGCTAATCATGGGATACAGGCTGTAATCTGAAGCAAGAAACATGCTCTCAAGGGTATTCTTATATAATCAGCAGAGAACAAACCGTTCCTTCTCTTCCTTAAATCTGTACCCAATCACACAAACAGGGTTCATTGGGACAGCTTTGCTACAGAGTACTTGCCAGTGAGAGAACAAAGATTTTCCCCCAGACTTTTCCCTTTTCTCCCCTCTCCCTGCCCCTTCCAAGAGAAGAGCAGATACAGAACACCGTTCTCTAAAGCTGGGTCAAGATGATTTATGATAGACATTGTCATTAAAACTTACAAGTCCTGTTGATACAGAAAATATGGTTAATTTGTAAAGTTTACAGCTTAATATATATGTGTGTGTATACATATATATATGTATGTATGTTTCACACCTTCTTCCTTTCCTAACATAGCCTAACTGTGCTGATAACAGCATAAATTGAAATCAGCCACCTTTACTGAGCATTAAGAACAAATGAACTGCAAAGGAAATAAGCTACATAGTTCTGGCAGATAGAGCAGCAAAGGGAGATGAATCACACAAGCAAATGAAGCTTCTGGGGTAGAAAAGGCTACCTGGCTATTTGGAGTCCTCCCTGGGAGATTTCAGATTGTAGTATTTATCACTCTCCTTTTGTAATAATGAAGAAAATGTTTCATTATATGGCAAGAATAAAGAATATCAGCTAAGTGCTTTCATATGGACTCCCTACATACATTACTACAAATAGTAGAACATAGGGCCTTATTGATATTACACAGAGATGATGTTTAATGAATAAATTGAACACACATCTATTACAAGGCATTGGTTGGCATGAAATATTTCTAGTAAAATGAAAAAACCCCAACACAATCAGGGTTACTTTTTAAAAGCGAACAGCTTTTTCCTTTGCTTCCTGATCAAAACTCAATAGTGACTGAACAGTTTTTATGATAGTATAAAGGAATATTTGTTTTAAGAAATAAAGTACAAATGGGAAAGTAGAAAGTAAATATCTGATTCACAGTGCACTGTGTTTATTTTTATTAAATAAATTGGATTTGCCACTTAGCCTTTCCAAATAATATTAAAAAGGTTTTACTCTTCTCTAACATTAGCTTCCCAAAAAACTGTCCAGTACTTCCTATTAAGTAGAACAACACCTACCAGTGCCAGTGAACACCAGCAAAAAATCCTCCAGCCAACCTTCCAATGGAAAACATTTTGACAAGTATTTTTTTCTAGCTCACAGTAGTACTTAACTGTGTCACCTCCTCTCTTTCTAATATTTCGCTCCCTTAAATTAAGTTGGAACAACCTTTCCCAGCTCTACCAGGCTTTAGGCACAGCATGGTCTATCTGTGCTCAAAAGCTTGCCCTTCCCCATTTAATCAACTGCTCTGACTGAAGAGACTCTTCCAGCACACCTGGTCCTGTCCATAGTCTTGTGCTGTGGTGACCAGAGCAACAGTAACTGGGAGACTCTGGCATTGGAAATATTAGGCAGTAGGGCCCTGGGGATGAGGTACTAGCTAATATATAGAGCCTCCCTGCCTCAGCACCTGAACAAGAACCTGCTCACTAACTACACAGGGGTATCACCCCAGCCCCAAAATAAAAATCAAGAGTGGAACAGAAATATTTTGTAAATCCCCCAGCCAAATGGGAGAAAAACGGGGGGCAACAATTACAACCTGCTGATCAACTGCTCAGACTGCGTACATGCTCTATTAATCAAAATTAGAACTAGTAGCCTAAATTCATCCTAATTTGTCACAAATTGCCCCAAAGAATTTAATAGCAAGAATGTACTTGTTATCCCTCCCTTTATTTTTTAATTTTAATCGAAAGAATGCTTAGGACAGATGCTATACATATGGACTGCATCATATCCAGCAGCATCATTACTGACGAGATGTCCCATTTCATTACCTGCCAACTCATGGACATTCGCACGAAAGGGGCAGGCCCACTCTCTCCTTGCTCCCCAGAATTTCAGAGAGAGTGTTGCCAAAGTCCCCCTGTATCCTCTAGAATCTTTTGCTCTGAGAAGGGGTGGAGGAAACAGCTTAAAACACCAGAGAAAAGAGATTATTCAAGGGTCTGCTGAGCAGCATTCTGAATAGTCATTTAAATGCCTCAAAAGTATTTGGACTCTTATTTAAATTTAATATTTACACTGTGTACATCACACTGTATTGAAACTTTTATCGTCTAGAGCTGTGGATTTGGATTTTTAAGTGTCTAAGCTTACACACTAAGGAATAAATTAAGATAGATAGCCCCACCTGCCGACAGAACACTCACAGTACAGAGCGAAAGTTGAAGAATCTCATCCTCGCTGACTGGAAAACACGGATCTTCTTTCCACCTCTCTCACATAGACCCAGAATCACCTTATTTCAGCAGAGCAAGAATTCAATCTCTCCTTCTCCCTTTGCTCAGTCTGTAAATTCAGATGACAAATTAGTCTCTCATTATCCTTTTCAGAATTCACTACTCGACAGGATAACGTATGAACTTCATTCAGTTCTATAAAAGCTAATGGAAGAATAGAAAGAATCAACTGAACCCTATTTGAACAGTTCATCTGCATATCATCTCTCATGTACTACGTCCTGGGCTCAGGACTGCAAGAACGCTTTACCAAATCAATAAGGGGATAACTCACAGTGGCCGCAAGTATTTTGCAACTTCAGTGAAATTTCTTTGCCAAGTAATAATGGGAATTCTTTTTCCATTGAAATCCTTTGATCTCTTTTCCTTTTGTTGGTTGGGGTTTTTGGTTGTTTTTTTTTGGGGGTTGTTTTTTTTTGAGCAAATACACATTATTCTAGAATTTGAAGAGTTTTATTATCTAGTAATAGATAGTAGTCCTCATCTTTTATGCTGTGCCACTAACCATTTGTAAGGAAGGAAGATTTCAATATTATCTAGAAAAAATCTTTTCCCCCTTCCCTTAAAGCTTAAATTTCTACCTATATTTTTAGCTGTTTCAGAGAACCCACAGAACTGCCACGAGAAAGTGGGAAAGTTTCTTTCACAATTAATTTTCCCTTGCCTATGCCTGGCACAATAAGTTTTCTTGGAAGTACCTTGCTTTTCTTTTCGAGCCTGTGAAACAGATGGTGTCATGTCATCCTACAATGAGTTAATTTTTGAGCCTACGAAGTAAAGAAGAGGGTGCTGGATAGATAGGCTAACACTGCTAATAATTCCCCGCACTGCTACTAATTCCCAACTATGTAACTCATCATTCCCCATTTATTTTTCCCCCTATAACATTAGTCAAGTCACACCCAAAAATAAGGATTTGTTACATGCATAAAGCCCTGAAGTATAGGCTTCAGAAGTCCACTTCTGTTATCTTCTGCTCTTACAAAACCTGACACTGTAGAAGGAAGCACTTAGGATAATAAAAAAAATTATTCCAATTTTTTTTAATATTTAGCAGTGATGGCGGTTTTACAAATGAGATCTTTTTCCGCTGCTTTTCCCTATTTGGTGCAAAGTTAATTATTGACACACTAAATAATGGGAAGCACTAGGATGAATTAAGTATCACCTTGTGACAAGAGAGATAAGGCTTGAATTCCAATCACGATGTACAGAAATAAAACAAAAATACACAGAAACAAATGATCACTTGCACACAGGACAATTTAACTTTACTGATTTGTCAATGCCAGTGTTTCCAGATAAGAAACTGCTGTATGGAAGCTGATGGAGCTTCTTTTCATCATTAGCTTGTTGCAAGGCACAAAAAGTGACGCAGCACACTAGTATTAGCAGAATTTGAAGCATATGTTTAATTTTAACAGGAACCGTTTGGTTAATAGTTCTTTCATAAAGCTTTTACAATCACTACATTCAGTTATGTTCCACTAATCAATGCAAAACCAGAGATTAATTCTTCAGGATCATTTTATTAGCAATTATGAATATAAATCTCTTATGAAAATATTCTTAATATTTCAGTATATAAGAATTGTCTATAAAAATATACTACATAACAAAGCCAGTAACTTCTACAAAACATAATTCAGCATATATTTAACAATATACAGCACACAGTAAAAATCCTTTAATTGATGCTGAGGGTGTTTTTAACTCCCCTTTTGTCATACAGTAACTCACATAATATAGGAAATTACTCATTCTGATATACAGAAGTGTTATCACCCATAGAAGTCTATGTATATTCCACCCTGAAGTCACCTGCATCTGCAGGAATATAAAGCCACAACTTTTCTTTGGATGGACAGGCAGTTAGGAACACAAAAACATTCTGCTGGTAGCTGCAATGTCCTGCTGAAGTCAGGGTTGCACATCTGCTGTCAGTATTGCCAACCCTGAATCCACGCAGGGACAGAGATCATGTTTCTACTGCCCTCATGGGGCTGATGCCACAAATGAGCCTACCATGGTTACCATGGCTAGAGAACTAGAAAACAGACTCTTCTTGGTTAAGAGGCTGCCTCTCTAGAAATAAACCTTCTTCAACAGACAGTTTGAACAAAAGCTCAAGGAAGAGAAAATACTGTGGTGCTGTTTATTCTAAATGATGATCAAGGGTAGTACTATCCATCCTGTCATTACCAATTACAGGAAGCACCATCTTGGAGCGGTTTTTGGAATTTGGAAAGAGCCTAGTTTCAGGTTTCAGAATAAAAATGGCACATTTAACTAGTTATTTTATCAATGCTATTAAGCTCAGGTTACTTCATGCCTAGTGTTAGACAAATGCATGAAATCCATTTTAGTTACGCAGGTTGCCCTTGTCTACACAATGAGCTTCTCAGATTCTTGGTGTGGATGTATTTAAAGGGCTTTTAGATCATACTTTGACAATCAACTTAACCTGAAAAAAACTGGCTGCTGCAGTGACAGTACACAGCTTTTTCAGCCATTAGCTTTTTGTAGAAGAGTTGGGTATATAAGGCTTTAAGGCTCTAATGTCCTACTGAAGAGCACAGACAATTAGTGTCTTGCATAGTAGGGAACATAAGAACCGTGCTTGTGGTGCACCAGTAACAACTGAATGTTTTTACCCTATGTTTACGCGCAAAACAACCAATAATTAATTATTACTCTTTCTATTCAGAATCCACTGAAATCAGTACATTGAATGAATATGTTGAAATTTAAGAGAAACAACTTTATAGCAAGCAATTGCAATGCAACAATATTCCATCGTATTACAAAGGAAGTAGTTTCTATTACAAAAGTATATTTATCAAACTTTAAAGTAAAGATCACAAGAGGACACTACAGATGATGAACATTACTATATCTCTGACTCAAAGCTCAGAAAAATAACTTTTGACCCTGAGAAAGCTTTATTGTAAATGCTCCTAACTTTATGAAGGCCAAGGAGACTTAAACTCGGTCTCATAAAGAACTTTCATACAGAGGAATCTAAACAAAAGGGTCATAAGCAGCATTAAAAATAATCTATATTAAATACCTAAAAAATACAGTCTTTTGCATAGAATAAAGAAAAGTGCAGCTACAGAGTAACACTCCATACCACAAGAAATGGCTAATTTACAAGTGGTATACAATTAAACATCGTCTTTCATCATTCAGAGTGCAGAAACTAAAGAGTTGTTTACTGGGAAAACCACATTTGGAATAAAAAAAAAGGGGGGGATTAGGTTGTTTCACCATATCTGTAAAGCAAATGCAAACACTTGAAATTCTTTTCAAAAGAAAGCAAAGTTGCTTGATAATTTTTATAAGTTAATTTTCTCTTTATATTGCTTGGAAAGATGAAATAGCTTTTGTCCTAAAATCCAAATTAAAAATAAATCCCCACTTGGCATCTGTTTTGTGCAAAAGAAAAAAAATATAGAAAGCTTGTAAATGTGCAAGCTTTATCTGTTCTATAAAAGCTGGTTGTTTAAAGATGATTAACTCTTCATTCCCATCTAACTTTTGTACTGCAATCCCTCTAGTAATCAAGTACAGAATAGTATTAAATAAGCCTAGGAGACTATTTCCACTACTCTGAAGAATAAAGGAAGAGTCTAAGAAGTTGAGAGTCAGGAACTTGAGCAAAATAAATATTCACAGAATCACAAAACATGTTGAGTTGGAAGAGACCCATCAGGATCATCAAGTCCAACTACTGGCCCTGTCCAGGACACCCCAGAAGCACAACATGTGCCTGAGAGCATTGTCCACTTCGGATAGGAAGCAACAACTTTTAAGGATCTTTCTACTTATCATATTACTATTACTCACATGACTAAATATGAGAAAGAAAAGCATAAACTTAATCAATTGCTAAAGCATGTTCAATTTTGGTTTAAAAAAAATCAACTTTCTTTATTGGATATAATTTGGTATTACAATTTGGTAAATGGGATATTTAGAATAAATACAAATAAATATTGTGTATATATATTTCGAGATTGCTTGTTTCTGTAATGAATTAGTGTCTATACTCTTAGATTTCCCTTTGTTTTGCTTCTTTCACGCTTTGTCGCCACTTGCGAATAGCCGTTCCAGAACTACTGGCTACGACACAAAGGGCACCACCCACAGTCCACCAAGTTGGCAGATGATTGAGAAAAAGAATTTGTAAAATAAAAGCAAACACCACATCCACTGTTTTCATTATGGATACAGGTCCAGCTTTCTCTATCTGTAATGCTTTTGTGAGAAATATCTGACCCCCTAAGCCTAATACGCCTATTAATATTAGAAGAACCCTGTCTTTACCACAGTGTGGTAAACGCCATTCATTCAAAACAAACAATGCTATAACACATCCAATTAAACCAATGACTGCGTAATACCAAATTGACAAAAAATAATGCACAGATTTTCCCACCTTCCTTAGTATAACCAAAGTCAAGGCTGCAGATATTGTGCTTGTAATCGCTGCTATAGTTCCTTTAAGGTGATCTGTGTAACTTCCTTCAATCCCCGCAACACGTGACCCAAACAGAAATGGTGGTCTAGCAATAAGAATCACTCCAGTGATTGCAAAGAGGGTAAACAGAAGATCCCAAATACTGTACTTCTCTTTGAGAAAGATCCAGGCCAGTAAGGATGTAAAAACAGGACAGCTAAAAGATATAACAGTGGCATCAGTTAGTGGCATGACTTGGTAAGCGTAGTAGAGAAGAACCATTGCAGTAGAGCCAAGGAATCCTCGGAAGAAAAGAATAATTCTTTTACCTTTTGGTCCCAAAAATCCTGTTCTGAAAAACAAAAATGTCACATTAATGTCACTGGCTTGCTAATTTCATGACTAACATTCAAACACATTTAAATGTATAGACCCATGTAAATGGTATACACCTTTCTAAATGAGGGACTTAAACATCCAAATATGCTTAACTATCTGATCACAGAACAATTATGTTCATCACGACCCCCAATCATATTCAGAGTTCAGAACCTGTTCTTGCTATTAATTTTTTGCTTGCAAAATAATCTAAGGGTATCTACAAATTACCTTCTGTTTTTTTAAGATCACCACCTCATGGAATATCAAAGCTTTTTATAAAATAATCCTTGTAAAAACCTCTACAATTCAGAGAGTCAAAGATTTTCAGTTTTCTGAATCATATTAAGAAACTACCAACTAATCCAAACCAATGCAGTTTTGCAATTGAAATCCAAATTAAATACGCCAATCTGATTTAAGTGAGTGATAATTCCAGATCTATTTTTAAGAAGTAACTTTACACTTACTTGTAGTAACTACACTTACTTGTAGTATATTAAACCAGGAAGAATGAATGCCATTTGGAAAACACATCGAAATGCACTCACTTCCACTGAATGTACATCCTCTATTTTTTTAAGAAATAAAGAGGCCACTGAGAAAAGGAAGGCAGACAGCACGGTATAAAACAGACCAAGTCCTGGACACGCAGCTTTCTTCTTTGTTCCTGCAACAGACATACTAGAGTTAATAAGGATCTAGTAGAAGATTTCTCTGATCAGGCAGTTCTTCACTGCAGTGCTCCATACAGCTGTAGCGATTCAGGTGGTAGAGGGCAAGGGAACCAAAGAAACAAATGCAAGTATTACACGTATTTACCAGACCTACCTCGAAAATACTTTTCACTGACCACCATGGGTCTCCTTTTTTTTCTTAAAACAGGGAATAAAAGATGAACTCTAACACCTGGGATAAAAACTTCTCACAGTTCTACACAAATTAGCATTAGCTTTACTTCTTGTAGGTATCAGACTAGTATGGGTGATTTACTATAGTGATTAGTCATGAATCTGCCCAAGGACCAATAAATGTAACTGACTGCAAAATGGCCCATGGTCAAATTCTGAAACTTATTATCTTGGGAATCTCTCACTTGTGAACCTTAGCAAAAATTTAATTTCCTTTCTCACCAATACACACATATAAAATCTGTGTACAGAACACCACTTTTGTTAGGTTTATTTTGCAGCTAAATCACCCTAAATGTGACCTACACCTACAGAATTTTCATATAACATTTTTATCTTGCTGTAAGACTCTAAATGTTTTACAAATAGGCACCAGATACACATTTTAAGCAAAAGAAATTCAAGTGACTAACAGCAAAACATCACAGGCCTGATGTCTAACATAATTCCATGAAGACTGTAGTTTATGCTTATTTATCAGACTTCCGCTTCCTGAAATAGTTTCCCAAAGTCTAACGTTTCTATTCCAGTGTCCTCATTGCTTCAGGCTCTCTTCAGTAACATACTCTTCGTTGTTCCACTCATTTTCTCCACCCTTGACTATTGAAAAAATAAAAAAAAAAAGCAAACACAGAGGGAGAACTGCTGCTGACCTCAACACCATCTCCAAAGAAATCAGCTTTTTCTGTTAATTGCTTTGTTGCATAAAATGAACAGTCTTTCCACTGAACCTAGAGATGAACACCAGGGGAAAGAGAAACCATCTAACAATTTGAGTGGGATGTTACCTCACTATCTCTTTGTCTGCATAAAACATTGGGAGTTAACCCTTTTCTTCTACAACACTCTTTAAAGATAGAAGCGAGAACTCCATGTCCCAGAGACAGTGTTTTGATAAAAGGGTGCCTCATCTCACATTAGTGTGGCAGCCTGTGAGCCTTATGGATCCTCTAAAACATAATCAGCAGGGTACTGCTGTGAGTTGCTTAGCAACTAAATATGGTTTGGAGAGGGTTTTTTGCTTTGTTTGGGGTGTGTGTTGTTTTTTTTTTAAATTAACAAAACTTGTCACAAACCATTTTGATCCTCCTCGAGATCAGCACTCAAGGCTGAGAAACTGCTTCTTAGTACCTAAGAGCTGAAACTGTGGGCTGACACAGTTCTAGAGACCCAGGCTTTCCAACAGCAAGCCGAATCTGAAGTAGGCAAAAAGCCTGCTTCTCAAGGGATCCTGCCACACTGCAGCTGAAAGTGAGCTACAGCTTCTACTTGAAATATTTCCATTTAGCAACAGCCACTTACATAAAAGTGACCATAAAAACTACCACCGACACTGGACCGGGACATCTCCCAACTATGAAACAGGGTGGATTTAAAAAATGTTCATGAATTATGTAATGTCCTAATCCACACAGTCACACAACAGAACTACAAAATCAACAACGTCTCAATATTAAAGCAAGAGGAATCAAACTGGCCTAGAAATGAAACGGGAAATCCAAACCCATGGTGGCTTATGGATGAACACAGCACAAACAGAACTATTAATTCTTATTTCAGGCATGATAGCTTGTCTGATTACTACAGAACAAAGCCAATCTAAATAATGGAAGTGTTGAAATGGAAAACCAATCCAATTAAAGCAAAATATGCTGAAAGGATCTTATACCCAGAACTAGGCTTTGGACTGGGAGGAACAAAGAAAATTCAGAAGGAACTCATTTCTGTAAGCTATCCAATATACCAAGCCTACCAGAAACCAGAATCTTTTAATACTAGAATTTAAACCATCAACATCTTGCACTGCCAAAGCATGTACTCAGCACAATGAGAAAGTGTTTTATTTCCTTTTAAAAATAAAATGGTACAAGTTCTTCCACCAAAAACAAGAATTGCAGAAGAGTACTTCTTTCAAAGTAAGTTGTAAGGAGAAGTTAGGTTAAGATAACACTCCCATCCCACAAAATAAAAAGTCTCTAAATCTAGCCCAATGCCAACAAAACACTCAGGCACTCATATTTTTTTAAGACTGTAGCAGCCTGGAAATAAAAAAGTTTCCAGCAGCACCCAAGTCCTCTTTTTTGAGTAGCTACAGATTTGGTTTTCCAATTTTATTCCCTGGCCAACTCTATACATAAAGCTTTCAAACAATTTTCCGTTCCTGTTTTAAGTCCTAGGCAAATGCCTCCCACTGCACACTGGTTTATGTGTAAATTCTGTTTGTGTTTTAATGCTGTGCTTTGTTCTAAACAGTTATACTTGCAAATTTCTGTTTTATGTGTAAATTCTGTTTGTGTTTTAATGCTGTGCTTTGTTCTAAACAGTTATACTTGCAAATTCATATAGTGAAAAAAATCACCCTTCTCACATACACCCATCTCAAGAATAGTAGCAGAGGCAGAAAGGTACTGGCTATGGGAAAGATTGTCAGCAAGATGATGATTCCCACAGACCTTCAGGAAAGGCAGAAGAGTGTCATACGTTCTTCACATGATAACAACATCAGCTCTCCCATAGACTTCTGTAAAGTGCCAGGAGCACAGCCTGCATATGAACTAGTCATGGTCATGATTCATCACAATCTAGAGATGATTCATAAAGTTAAGTCTTAGACAAGAATTTTGCTAGACAGACTACTCAAAACTAAAGTCCTCTTTTTGGTGAGCTAATGCAAGTTTCTCAGGAGTTCAAACACTGGCTGCTTATTTTTTCCCCCAAGCTTTGCCTCAGAAGTGACACTAATGTGAAGTGTGCTCTTCTCTTCTGACCTCTCCACAGCACACTAACAAATCTACTTTCTGCTGGAAAGTCAATTACAGTCAATTTAATGACAAACACATTTTCAGTGGTGTTGTTTTAAAACCGCACATGCTAAGGCACTTCAGATAACAACTTCAGAAGTTATTTTAAGATGCCATTTATGTTTTAAATGGACTCCACGTTAAACTCACATGTTGAGTATTTCACAGTAAGTAAGTAAGTAAGGCTTTAACAACTGAAAATAACCAAGAAGCAAAGCACGGATTAAAACAAAGGCTTGCACTCCCACTAAGGCATGGTAAGAATTGCCCGGGAAGTCACAGTCATAAGTCTGTGGACTTGCCGAACTGCACTCGTGCCCCTGCTCAAGCATATTTGCAGTGCCACAAGTTCACGGTGCCAGAAGGTACCTCTATCTACCCCAAAGTGCCAAGTCTTTCTTTAAAACTTTGACAACAGGAAGTACTGTTTTCGTGAGGCATAATCGCTCCCGAAGCACTCTCAGAGGCGACAGAGGAGCCTCCCAGTGCTGGGGATGAGCGGCCCGGGGCCGTGGGGACAGGGGGCAGCCGGCCCGGGCCGCGCCGCCACAGCAGCGGGGCGGCGGCACCGCGGGCGCCGGGCGGGGCGCTGC
>VWZF01003190.1:1615077-1658598 GCA_013396755.1 Sclerurus mexicanus
CGGCCGCAGCCCCGCCGCTCCTGCCCGCTGTGCCCCACGGGGAGCGGGCGCGGCGCCGGGCGCGGCGAGGCTGCGCTGCCTCGGGAGGGGGAGCTCTGGCCCCGCCGGTGCGGAGCGTGCCGGGGGCGCACAGCAGCCCCGGCCCCGGACAGTGTCCCGGGAACAGCCCGGGGAGCCGCGGGGCCGCCAGCGCTGCCCTGTGGGCGAGCAGGGACAGAGCATCGCTGCCTGGGACTGCTGCCGCCTGCGCGGGCGGCGCTCACGGGTCTGGACGGAGATGGGGACCCGGCGGGAGAGTCAGTCAGGGTTCTTAGTAGGGTACAGAAATCATTTAGCCACCTTCTCGTGGTATGTTTTCCTTAAAGAAAGCATACTTTCCGCCTATGCCTTTCCGGGGGTGAATCGGAAAGGATGCAAAGAAATACAGCATAGCCCTTTTTCGCTACCCATCAAAAAGTGCACAGTACAAGAAGAAGAATAAATTTCAAATGCTGAAATATTTCTCTTTTGAGCAAGTCGAGTTGTTATCAATAATTATTAAGTTTCTATTGAAAGAAGAGATTTATGCTCATACTAATGTCTTAGCTGCATAAATGGATCTGTGTTTATTTCGCTATTCATAAGGGGAACTAATACATAGCTTTAACAAAATGAATACTAAATGGTAAATACAAGCTATTTTCACACAAACTATTTTAAGTTTTCCCTCAAGCTACCTCATAAAAACTATTTCAAGCTTTCCTTGTCTCTGATTTAGCACATTTTATCATCCATGTTAACCCACCAGAGGCCATAACTATTTCATTATCTTGGAGCTAGCATTTGATTAATATGGCCAGAATTATTTCACAAATTATTCTTAACTAAAAATTAGATATGCTGTATCAATTATTAAAATAAGAGAAATCAGTTAATAAGGTTGTGTTGAAATCAGGATTAATTATTTCTAAATATTTACATCATCTGATCTCCTATTGCTATAAACCAAGTAAATATATTGGTGCACTAATTACAAATACCTTTTATTAAAGCTCCTATCAGCACAGCCCTCCACAAAGTCTGTATCGAAAGCTGTACTAAATCTTTCCTCTGGAGATGCAATGGCAGCTGCTTGTCCCACAAAGCGACAAGCAGACCCATATGGAGACCAGCAATATTTTCCAGACACCTTTAATAAAGAAGTTACTTTTTCCTAATGCACTTGCTTGTCCCTCAGAGCTTGCTTTAATTTAGAGAGGGGGGTACAAATAAACCTGGCAGCCTGCTGCTTTCCCAAGAAACTTACACTTCTCTGTACTCCAAGGCAGTTTCTACATGTCAGTGTTCCATGAATTGCCAACACAAAGTTGGAACTGGCTTTGCCCAGACAAGTTTTGGTAAAAGATCAGGGGAGATTCTGTTTTTCAGCAGCCATCGCGCAGGTCTCAGAGGAAGAGCTGGCACATCCCCTGGCCAGCGAGGGTGAAACAAACTTGAAGAGCGCACCCCTATGGATTTTATGTGGCCTATTCGCAGTCACTAGGTGAGTTACCTCTGTAGGCAACAACAGCAGAAGCAGCTGGCTAACTTGAATCTTTAGTGAAGAAAACCAGAGCCAAAACATAGTCCACAGTATAAAAATAGAACAAAATTCTTACCATTTCTGGCTATTTGTCTATAAAATTCATTAAAATATGCAGATTATATATTTATTTTATAATACTGCCACTATGAAACCCAAAGTAAAAATTTTAAGTGCCACAGTGCCAAGTACTGAGCTGTAGAGAGATTCAAAGAGACTGCAACAACCCTCTCTGTACCCCTCCATGTCTGGGTTTGAAAGGGAACATCTAAGGGCAGTGTTTGTTTATGCCAAGATACATAAAGTGTTCTGTTTTCTCCTGGTCAAACTGCCAGGCTTGTCTCAGCTTGAGAGCTTCCAAGTTCTCCTTGTAAAGTACAGCTCTCTTCTCTGAACAAGGAGTCAGAGCAGTTGCAGCTGCCCAGACTAACCAAGAGGAAAATGTAATTTGCAGTCATGGTGCCCTAGATTGGAAAATTAAGTAGGTGCGTAAATGTGACAGGTCAATGTTTTATGCAGCCCTTTCAAGTTCAGATTAAGCCTTGTCTCTGTAATACTGTGCCCAGAACTAGCTGTTCCTTTCTCCAGCACATCACCAGCTTGCCACAGTAGAGCAGTAAGGACCTCTTATAATATCTTCCCTGAGTGCAAGGTCCATAAGAAAAAGCTTTATTAAACTTGGACAATTTGATCGTTGAAAGTTAAACTACAGCACCAGCTAGAATGGCATTTCTGTGGTTTCCATAATACCGTAAGAGCAGAAAGGGAGTTACCTCCTGCCGAGTCACCACCCTCCACATAGGGAGCTTTCTTGGGTTACTCGTTTTTTCAAAGGAAGAATATTATCATCCTCATCCAGAATTTAGGCACACAGTTTTTGTCAGTATAAATGCCAGGAACAAGCCAGTACTTCACCACAGGTTGAGATATAGACCTGACAGGTACTTTAAAGTACTGTAGTGAGTCACTGGTCTGAGTCTGTGTGCCTGGTAAAAGACTCTTTAGTGTTCCGTTTCCATCTCCCTGCCTGCCAGTGCTGTCTCTCACTCCTCAGAGTGGCTTTTCAGAAACTTTAACAGGAACAAATGACAAATCAATTAAGTGAGTTTTTTGGAGAACCGTGGGAGTTTTCTATGAGATTATAAGAACTTTATCCACTATAACATCACTTCTTTTATCCACCACTCAGATATCCTAATAAGCTTTTTGAAACACTGCTGCTCTTGGAGGTGTAGTGAGAACTAGATAATATAAACTGAGGGAGCTCTGGGACTGACCTAGCCCTTATTCACCTCACTGAAGGGCAGCACCAAGAGCTTTGCAGAGCTCCAGCGGAGATGATGGCAGGCTGGATTCCTGGTACTGCACGTGGAACACCCTGGTGACACCTATCTGAGTTTGATGTGAACATAGCTGTGTCAGCACAGTTACGTACTGCTTAAGCTATAAAAACAGTGGAATATTTTAATCAAAACAGCAGTCTGTATTGATGGCTTTTATTCTGTAAAAATGCTAATTCTGTAAAAACACCTTTAATATCTTAATTTGGGATTTAAGTTGTCTACAATAAATTAATTTAAACTACTATAGGCTAATGCAAAGGAAGTAACAATAAATAATAAACTTACATTTTTTCAATTCCTTCTGAAAAGGTTTAACAAAAAAAATAGATAAGGACTACTTTATCGGCTTCTGACATGGATCCAAGTTTTAAGTGCATTGTAATAACCATTTACCTCTGCACCCGGGTGCCATAAAACAGATGATTATTGCAGCACCAAGGAGTTTCTTTGTCCTGGTCATTCATTCAAACTTCTGGCCAACCCAGAGTTATTGGGAGTCATAGAATAGCTGAGGCTGATGGTCACATGGTGCCTTGAAAGGTCATCTAGCCCAACCCCCCCTGCTCAAAGCAGGGTCAACTAGAGTTCAAGACTCCCTCTCTTGGGTGTTTGAATATCCCCAAGGAGACTGCACCACCTCCCTGGGCAACATGCTTCTGTGTTCAATCACACTCACAGTAAAAAAGACAAAAAATAAAAGTTATGTGTAAAATGAATGGACAGCCCAGTGAAAATGTGGTCCATATGAGCTCCTGCCTCTCCATCAAAATTCCAGTGCCTGTCTTAGTGGTTTTTATGTCTTATGGCTGTATTTTTCAGCTTCCCTGTTAAGGTGGATGGTGAATGATTCTCAGTTTTGCCATCACCACAAATTGTTTCCACACATATATACAGGACTGTTACACAAACATTTAATCTTGTGCCACAGTATGTTCAGAGTATCACAGTTTTCTTCTTCCTGAGTTGGTGGCTGTACTGAATAGTGCTATAAAACTGGAGATGGGGTGGATCATTGTAATAATAGGGAATCCTGCAATTATGATCAATATAATGGCAATATCCTGGGGCTCTTTTTAACTGCATCTTTCAAATTGTACTTTTAGCAATTGCTCTTCAGGAGACTGAAAGTATTGAGATAAGTACATTCAGGTAGAAGTAAGAAGTACCAAAAAAAATCTGTGGTTTTCAGAATGAAAGATTAACTTCTTTTTTTAACTTCTGAAGAATTGAAAAATAATGGATGAGCAGGACAATATTTGAATTCTGCTTCTATACTTGTTATTGTGCTTTCAATCCAGTATTAAAGGTGTGCTGCTGACCTGATTATGGTCACATAAAGGTCGTGCAGCATTGCTTCTATCCTCAGATGGCTTAACTACACTGCTTGCTAAGCAATCAAGTCCCTGTAGCTAGTATTCATGGGAAGACAAATTAAAAATAATTTTCCATGTACTCTGAACATTGTAAGCTTAGTGTTTTTTGTATTTCACATAAACTTCTGGAGAGCTTATGCCAATTTAGATGGTGACCCTTACATTTTAAAAATTCTGTAATTTTTTTGTTCTCTTTAAACATGTGGAAAAGGCTGCTATTCCAATACATCTTAGACAAAAAAAAAATCTTTTCTTTTAATCTCTTAATAAAAAAATCTGTCTGATTCCTTCCTTTTCTTTCTCTATCATTTTATTTCCATGGAATAACATAGACATTTAAGCAAACCAATAGAGTGAACTTTGGTGGCTCACTGTTAGACAAGAGAATGAACAGTAGTAGTGGTTGTGTTGATCATTTGTGTTTGCCACAGGCCAAAACACTGTAAGGTTTGTAAAGCATGGCAACAGCAGGCAGCATTCGGGTGCTTGCCCTGGTGCTCTGAGGAGGCAGCAGCACTTGCTGTCTTACTGCAATGAGATTCTGTAAATTGTTATTATTGTTTAAAGGACATACTAGTCTCAATGAACAGTTTTTAACAGTAAATAAATATTTACACACCCTGTGTGCCTCTGTCTCAGGTGTAGCTCAAGTGCATCTCAGGTGCATACATGTACATGTGTATGTACTCAGTTTATACTGTGACACAGTGAAGGTAATGAACAGAATTCCTGCATGTTTCAAACTAGCAGTGCTTGATAAAATGTATGCAAGGCTATTACTTCTACTTCCTTAGGAGAATCTGTATTTTGAATGTAAACTTGGCAAAACAACAAATGTGAATGTTTGAATTTGGAAAAGTGTCCTTTCTGGCAAAAGAATTGTGGGTGGTGGGGTTTTTTTCAGGCATATTGTCTCATTTGGTGGGTTGAAGGTATGTGAGTACTCATGATACATTAAAAATTTCTAGGGAAATGCCTTTAAAAAAAATATTCGAGGAATGTGGGTTCCCTGTAATGCTGTAACTCTTATAATTCCCCTTTCCCTTGTTTATTAGGGCTATTTAAGCAGTGAAGAGCTTGCAACCTTGGCATGTTCCCTTTCCCTTACTGCATTTCCTGATGTGTCAGTACTATTTAAGGAATGCAGAACATTATGAGATTAGCTGTAAAACTAAAGTTCTGTTCCCTTTGTCCCTTTGAATAATACGTTATTCATGAAGAGTAAGATCAATCAGCATATACAGAGATGCACAGTGAAAAAAAAAAGGCAAAAGAAAATAAACAAGGAATCTGGAAAAAAAAAACCCTCTCAAACATTGATGGCATTTGATGTATGGAAAAAAGAAATGAGCATGCTAGAATTTATATATGCACTGCCCTGGCTGTGTGCTTCTGAGAAGCATCTCCTCTGGTACATGCTTAAATTTAGATATTTCAAAAATAAAATTATTATCTAAATTTAATATTTCAACAATATAAGCCTCTGATACATTTTTCATTTAAAATTCTTTCCCAAATCCATTCCAATTTCTGGATCTTTCAAAAAATTGTATTTGGCAGTTATAACTTTGCATGTTTTTGTCCTCCTCCTCCTTGGAGAGGTTCTTGGAAATCACTTAAGAATTTGCCCTTTTATTTAGTGCAAATTGCCACTTATGCATAGCTGAAATTACCATAAAAGCCTGCTCAACGATCCTGTTCAATGCAAATACGAAAGCCAGAGGGCTTGGAAGAGGGAAGGACAGATATTCTTTGAACCACAGATGAGAAAACAGGAGTAGGCAGCAGGTAAGCACTTACCATTCTGCAAAATGCTTGAATAGAAATCATGTAGTAATGAAATTCATGCTCTAAGTTACTCAGAGATTTAGCAGTAGATGAGGGAAAGTATTTTCTTCCTTCTTCATAGCACTCAGCACTGAGGAGAGAAGAGAAAGAAAAATAAAAAATCATGTCACTTCGAAGTTTGTGGTGACTTTCCAGAGATTTCTTTTCTGGCAGGCAGTACAGCATAAAAATCAGAGAGCAGAAGTACAGCTTGAGTATCATTGAATATCAGAGCTCCCAAGGAGGAGTGGAGGAAAGTGGGAGTTGCTCAAAGTTGCCATTTTTGCTTGTGTTGTTCTGTTCTGTTCTATAATGGCCTTTGTGACTGTTAAGATAATTTGTTCAAGTCTATTTTTTCACTGTCACTTTAACTGACTTTTTACAGCAGTAGAGATAGCTGATTGTATAGTTTCTCTTCGTGAAAAGAGAGAGAACTATTTCAATCAGCTGCACTTCTTGGCACTTGCACAGTATGTTTCCTATTCTGTAAGCTATCTGCCTGGGGCTGCTCTGCAGGGCAGGAAGGGGGAAACTTCCTTACTTGCAAATCCTATGAATTATTAAGCATTTGTTTATACGCTTTACTTGAAGGAAATTATTGTTCCTTAGCTTCTACCTTTCCCCAGAACAAAAATTGCATACAAGGTACATAACCTTGTCATAGATGATGGATCAGTGTTACTGTATAGGAACTTTATCATACATTTATATACTTATACATAGGTGAATGATATTTATATAAAACATATTTATGTTCTGTATTTATGTATAGACATGTGGTAAACATATAAAACTAAAACATGATTCAGCCTGTGCTCCTCTCACCTTGTTCTGACAAGCTAGTGCAATGCTTACTCCTCTTAGTTTGCTTGTACTAGTATGTTCAAAGGGGAGTGATCTGACATGCAACTCGAACTGTTGTTATGGAAAGAAAACCTTGCAACACAGGTTTTAAAACCCTTTCCCTTTCTCAGAGTCACAGACGTAAGTGGGGTCTCTTTTTTTACATTATTTTTCAATTGAGTCAGTGCTCCTTCATTACCTCCAGGAGCCTCAATGAGAAACACGTTCCTTATTATAGCAAAAAACCCTGCTGCTGCCATGCCTGCAGAGTGTATCTGTTCGAGGCATTTTGCTGTCCACAAGAATATCGCCTTAAGAGAAGAAGCATGGTTTCTTTTCCTTTCTTGCTGGTTGCTGAGAGGGTATCCTGGGAAATCATTGCTCTGTAATTCCCATATGGTTTTTTTATAAGCATCACGTCTGGCCAAGTGGGCAGGACTTTGGAGCACATGAACCCAGGTCTAACTCCCAATGGTTATTTTTGTCCCTGTAACCTCAGCTAGCTTAGATCCAGTGAACAGTGCCAGAGCGGCACCCCCTCAGGAATGGTCTGACCAAGCTTTTGCAGTGTGTGCTGATCTCTGCAATCTGTTCCTGGCTCCCCAGCAAGTGGACACTAAGTGAGCTCGGGTCTGATGACATACACAAGCTGATTACTCCCTCTGAAATAGCAGCAAAACTGGGAGTGTTCCGACATGCAAGAGCTGGTGCCCTCCAGACCTTGCCGAGTTGTCCCTGTCACTGGAGGAATGCCTCTGGTCTGTGGCTGTACTTCAAGGAAATTGTCGCTGTCTAGGCATGCATGGAGCTTGTCCCCTTCTTCCCAGGGCAGCTTCTGGGATGGCTGCTCCTTGCACAGGCACAGAGAGGGCCACGAGGTGCTCTCAGAGAAGTAAACACCTTTGCAATGTACTGGCTTAGGGGAGCTCTGGTTGTATACAGTGATATTGCTCTAGCATAGTTTATATGTAATGGTCTTGCCAGGTACACTTTACAGTTTGTGTCATTGAATTAACTGATTATTTTGCAATTACACTTAGTTACATTTATGCAACTTTTAGACAACAGTCACAATCATAGGATTTTTTGAGAAGCAGTTGAAATTATCTTCCTTTTTTCTTATTCTTAAATCTTCTGATATTGTCACTGCTCTCAAAAAAAAGATTCTGAAATGAGTTGTAATTCTGGAACAAACATTCATTTCCAATTTGGTTCAAGCTAATAAAATATGATTATCATAATGCTGTTGCAGTTTGATGTAGTCCAGAACCCTGTACAGAAAGGCAGAACTTTCCTAGCAGCTGCTGTGCCAGATATTTTTTCTTAGTCTCAGACTTAAAGTTTAGTTTGAAGGAGTTATTGTTATCTTAAATAACACTAAGAAAAAGTTAGAGATAGGATTTAAGACTGGACTAATGCCGGTGCATATGAATTACTTAAAAGCAGTGAATTCTTATTTGTGTTCCAGTCTGTAACCCAGATAGTTAAAGCCTTCAAATGTAAACATTAAAAGGATGTTCTCTTTTCAGTAATAATCTATATCCCAGAAAATTTTGACATTCACAGGTGAAATTAAACTTTCTGTTCCAGATTTGTCCTTTTTCTTTCTTTGTTTCACACTTTGGAGCAATGTATTTACTGGTGTTTTGCCTGAATGGACAGTATCAATATGCTATTGTATACGGGGGACAAAAGGGAGCAGGATAGGTTTTTCAGATTTCACAGTTATTTGGAAATTGTGACATTGGGATTGTTTGTTAGTTTGTTTGTTTTTCCAAAATTGGTGATCTGTTCCTGTGATTTAGAAATTACTCCCTCACAGGACAATACTATTATCTGGTTACTCATAAGGTATGTTGCAACTAGTATTCCCACAGCTCTAATACTCCAATCTTAATAATAAGTTTATAAAAAGGCTACGTTCTGTTCTTCCTATGGGAGCCTACTTCAGTCAGGACTAAAACAGCTGAAGTCAGCCCAAGTTGTGCAATTGCATTCTCAAGTGCTTGCAAATAGTTTGCCAAAATTTTTTAATTGTTGATGTAATTTTAAGGAATTATGTTGCTGGTATCGTCCAGATTTTTTCAGTATTGTAAATGCTTCTGAGCAGATAATTCATATATAAAACTTATATATTTTATTTTGTGAACCTCAGCAACGACATTGAGCAGTGTGCCTCAAGAACCGAAGATAGGACATGCCACACCGGAGCACATTCATTATCCAGCTGCTTGGCTTTCCATCTAAAATGGCTACAGTCAGATGCTTCTGCCAGCAGTGCGAAGAACCTCCGCTTCCCTAATAAATAGCAATTATGTTCAACAGTTAAAAAATAGAATTACAATTGTTATGCAATTTGTCTATGTTTGACTTTCTGAATGCTATCTTATTGTACTCAAGAACTGCCTATTGCAAGGAATGCCACAGCTTAGTGGGGAAGGTATTTTAGTTTATGGCCTGCTGGTTGGTAGTGTGAAGTATCATCTTGTTCGACATCTTCAGTGAGTTTTTCCACATCTCTCTGAGTCCTTAATCACTCTGCAGCCTGTTTTTTTTGCAATGGCTACATTAGTACTGCATGCAGTATCTCAGATAAAGCAATGACATATAGTGTTGTAATCTCCCTATTACCCTGCACATGTGGTAACATATTTATTCTTTCCTGTAGCTGTATATTGAGATCAGTCTGTCCTGCCACGTTGTTCAGAACAATGTCAAGTTGACTTTCTTTACTGCTAATTTTAAACTTTGCAAGCATTTCTTTCCTATGCATACTATTTTGCATTTCTGACCCTCAACTTCACTAGTCAGCCTGTCCCACATGCTGTTACCTAAATTCTCCTGAAGTGTTACATTTCCATTTCCATTTATAATTCTGGATAAATGTGGATCTTACTGGTCTGAAACTCCACTGGTTATTCCATGAACTTTTTATAAAATTAGACATTATATTTGTTACTTCCACTTCTTTTGCACATAAATGGTTTTTAATGAAGGACTGTGTATTCTTAGCAGATCAGCCTGTTTATTCTGAAGCTCTTTCAGCATTTTTGGATGCTCACCATCTGGGCAGGTTGACAACTTGCTAACATACTGCTGTCACTATCCAGGCCTTCAAACAGGAAGTGAGAATGGGTCAGAAAGTCCCTTTTCAATTGAAATAATTCAGTAGGAGGCATAAAGTAAGGCTGAGTTGAAAACAACTTTTGAGAATTCAGAAACTGATTTGATGAACGGGAGATTGGGAACAGTAACATAATTATTGCCATCATCCACTTCAGTTTATTTGGAGTATAAATAAACAATTATATGAATATAAATATGCGTATTTAGGGGCAAATTGCTTTCTACTGTAACAAATTTGAAGACAGAAGTATTACACTACCATAACTAATTGTAGAGTTTCAAAGTCTCAAGGCGCAAATACAACCCCACTTCTGTATAGCACACTGGAGGTCTTTGTAGTTATAGTTCATTTCAGGAAAATTCCTGAATAGGAATAGGGTTAGGTTTGCCTCTGAGCACTTTGTTTAAGTGAACTATAAACAGAGACATGCCTGTAACACCAGCCATTAGAATTCAGAGTCATCAGTAACGAAGAAAAGTTGCCATTAGCAGTAAGTCAGGCAGTACCGCAGCTCTGTCTTGAGGAATTGAACTCCCCAAGACCTCGACATTTATCGGTCAGTTTGTGGCCACAAAAGCACATTCAGCCATTCTAATCCATAGGAGTCTAAATCACAGCTTTACTACCCCGCTCTGGTCTCCAGATCAGCAAGTACGAGAGGAGAAGGCTCGCAGGCATATGAAAGGTAGCGGCAAGTGTTGGCAATATGTATAACAAATCCGAGAGAAAGCCTGCTAGGCAGTGGGGGAGGCATTAACAGCTGAGTGAATTGAGTGTTTGGGTTTGTGTTTTCCATCTGCTGAACCTGGCTTAACTTCTGTCCGGCCCTGGCAGGGCCCTGGCCCTTGCGGTGGGCGGTAGCGTGCCTACCACTCCATATGTGTCACCACGGCTGAGACCGATGCAACAAAGAGGTGTCAAAGGGAAAAAAATTCCACATATTAGGATCACGGATGCAGTGCGTAAAGTTTGTAAGCCTCTTACTATATTTTGCAAGAACTGGGTGGTTGTCTGGATTTCCAGGGGTCCCCACAGAGGAGGAACACATTCTGCGTTTCGTGGTAAGGCAAATACTTCCTTGAAAGGGAAAACTTCCAGTCTTGAGGCTTGCTGTGGGCTCATATTCTGTCACTGGCTGTAACATTTGGGGCATGCCGACTTCTCTGCTTTCTCTTGGTGCCTATTGTCAGTCTGAGGACTGTTTGTTACATCTATGATTTAAATATTCTTTATTTTCCATTGAATGCTAACACAATATATTGTAATGCTTATATACATAAATACAGCTGTTAAACAGTGAGCTCCCCACTAGGACATATCAAAGCATATCACACATATTATTAACTATGCCAGTAATTGTGTCGCATTCTCAAGTGTACTTTGAGTGGCTGTTACAACCCCTTCAAATAAAGTTGAAAAATTAAGGTAATAAAGAGAAGTTATAATTAACATTAAATACAAACCAATAATACATTTCTGTTTGTTTTGTTACTTTACACAACAAAGTTTTTCCTTACTGAATTTTCTTCTTAGTAGGAAGAGTGCATTTTGGAATATTTTTTCAATGGAAAATAAGTAGAAATAAAAACCCTGCAAGTCCTAGACATTACAACAGACAAAATAAAAAAAATTACACATGACGTATCAGGTATTCTGAATGTATTTTATGTATCTCTTCCAGAGTAGTTAGGTGTATATTCTTTTAGATTTGTGCTCTAATAAAAAGATAATGAAGGAGTTGTAGGAATACGATATAATTCCATTAATGTTTGGTTTTTTTCCTTAGAATTTAACACGACTAAGCAGCATCAAGGATCAGCAGTACCCATTAATAACCTTCAGTACTGTCTTCTGTAATACATTTAGTACTTTACATACTCTCTCAGGCATAAACAAAATAATTAGGGGTTTAGAAAATCCATTACAACTACAGAAGACAACCAGTCAGCCACAAGTAACATAGACTTTGCTGAAATGTATGGGGGTTTTTTAAACAACATTTTAAAAAAGTATCAATGTGTACAGATAAAAGGTTCAATTCTAGTTATTGTCTGAGACTTCCACTGATACCAGATGGAATACTGAGCAGAGAACCAGGATAGAATATGGCCTTATGCTCAGATGAGCTGTTAAAATTCCCAGTTTCTGAAATTAGGAAGAAACAGCATAGGGAACCACCTAATGAGTCTTCATGCTCTTCTACATTAAGGGTTATGAGTTCTGTTCTAAAAATACCCCAGTTCCTCATGTGGTGCAAAGAAATGCTATACTTGCACAATAAGAAACTGGCTATAGTCCATGTGAGTCTCCACCTGATATAAATCGACTAGAGAAAACGATTTTCAAAAGAGAACAGATTTAGATTCAGCATTTTATAGTAATTAGTTGACCTCCCAAAAGTGATAGAGGCATTGAGAACTTCCCAAATCATTAGTGCTTGACTACAGGTAAAATTTTTTGCAGGGACAACCAACTTGATAACACAGTTGCCAGCAGATTAATCCCATGCTACCCTCCACTGTACTGCTGTTAGCTTTATAGGCATTGTGAATGTAAAATTCTCGTGCACCACACCCTTGGAGGCTTTTAAACTCTTCTTTTAAACCCAGGAGTAACAGTAAATTCCCGTAAGTTTGTCATATTATTTCAGGAAAACAATCACATCACTACTGTAGCATAAGGCATAGATAGCATGGCTGGCTGGCTTTGAAATATGATTCCATGGAACAACTTTCTCAAGGTACAATTGTGAGATAATATATTGGGTTACAGTGTTTGTAAATAATGTTGGTAGCAGATTAGAAGGGTTTACAACTCCGCTTAATATGTCCATAATACATAGAGAAGGATACATAGCTATTACCTCTATAATTTGATAGTGCCAGTAGGCAAGTATAATGGGAAAAATCAGATAAAAAATGGTGCACATAATTCAACAGGGCCTTAAGTAAAAGACTGAAACAAAAGACAAGATGAAGCAGAAAACACTTCACGATTTGCCGGTAGACTGGAGGTGGGTTCATGACTTTGTATTTCATTCCTTTGCCATGCAAGGTGCACTGAAGAAGAAATGGACAAACTGAGCTGGCAGTCACGAATGTGCAGCCAACACTGAGAAACATTAAAAAAGATCATCTGGATTCATCTGGGGTTTGAAATCATGCTCACATAAAAGCTAAAAATATATAAAGGAAATAAGGTTTGGCATATAAAGGAAACCTGTCAAACAAGAGATGATTTATCAAGCTAATTTTTGGAAATGTATTTATTAAGAAAAAATTTGGAGGTTTCAGCTGTGAAACATAGTTTCAAATCTTTCTAGGCACACTCCAAATACTTATGGAATAGGTAGTTACTAAGCCAAATATTGCCCAAAACACGGGCACCTATGGATAAAAAGGCATCAGAAAAATTAGCTTATTAGAGTAGTATTGTTCAAGTGGTATTTTTTCTTTTCAAATAACATTTAATATAAAACCCCTCCATTCTTTATAATAGAACCATACTGTTTAGGACTGGCTTCTTAAAATATACATTAATCAGCTCATGTGATTAGCTGACATGCATAGTGTGATTAGTATTATTTGCCAATCAGTGCCTGTGAATGTTAGAAATGTGTAAAAATGTACAGAGTATTCATGTGTATATTTTAAAGATGGCACTGGAGCACAATGCTTCATAACTTCAAGTGAAGTGCAAAGGTTTCTAAAATAAACTTGAGCTCTCTTCCTGAGCTGCACCCAATCATTTTCAGCAGCAGTGTAGGTTTCTCACAAGTGATGCACTAGATGTATGTAAACAAAGGACTATTTTAACTTTGAGTTTGTAATAGATTTTGATGCCAAATTCAGATTTGGCACAGCTTAACAGATATAGGTATCTTTCCTGGAGTTGCATATGCTATATACAAACTGAATTTATCCTGCCACATTCAAAGTTCCCTGAATCTCAGAAGAATCTGTTACTAAACTTCATTGCAGGATAGTGGAAAAAATTACTTCACATTTACTAGCTTCATTCAGAATAAGGAGTAAATTCACTGAAGACTAAATAATTGCAATCACAGTGGAAAGACTTGACAGGGACACAGAATTCATGCAAGTGATGTGTGACAGTTCAGCTATAGAAATATTGCTAGCTGTAAAATAAGCTGTGCTTCTAGCTTTCGGCACAGTTAACAGCCCCAGTGTTATACAAGAGATTTGTTTTGTGCTGCTTCAGCATCAGGTGGAAAAAGAGACCTTTACCTTGTCCTTTATTCTGCTGAGTTCTTTGTAAATTGGAGAAAATCGAGTGCTTCCAGCTATGCATAGTACAAAGCCCCATCCTACAATTACTGTGTATAACTGAACCCTTCATCCTATAACCTGATCTATATAACTGAATTCTTTTTTCTGGGAAGAGTTCTGTTTAAATCAGTGAAGCTTCACATAACTGCAAGGATATGTCCAGGTGATAATTTACAGGCTTGTGTTACAATGCAGTATTTTTATCAAGAACTTCTTTTTATATGTAAAACCCACCAGATCTTCAATATTGTGTATCTTCTCTGCAATACAACACTGCTTGGGGCAATCTGCCTTCTTGGATTTATTTTATATGTGTATAATATATACACAAAGTATCACCTGCAAATAATATTTGGAATGTGAAAGACACAAAATGTAAACATTTTATTTGGCAGTTTTTTCAAACAGGTGAATAAATAAATGGAAAAGTACATCTTAATATTCTTTATAGCAACAGATGCAGTTGCACACATATTTACATACTGTGGATGCAAAGAACAGTTAATTTAATTTCTTTTTGTTAAAAAATGCAACTTCCAACACCACTAGACTTGACAATTAAAGATGAAGATACTAGTAATACTTTGTTCTAGCAATCTCAACTTTTAAAGGCATTCATTTGGAAGTAAGATAAGAGAGTCATCATGCATTTAGTTCATTTTGTCCACTTACGGTAGAAAGTCTGATGTAATCTCAGAATTATGAGTGTCATGCGCTTAAGTCAACTATGACATGTTTATAAATCAATGTAGTTCCCTTAAAACTTGAAGCAAAGAGAAAATCTCGTTTATCGATGGAGACATGTATGAAAGATCTTGGTGCCTGTACGTTTAATTCTTGAAACTTCACAAATTCTGCCTTTTCCGCATCCCAATAATAGACTTGAGTAAAAGAATAATCACTTCCAAGAATGGCATATTGATAATTACTTATCTGAAGTGGTTGGAATACCATTGACCCTCGGGATGGCATCCTTTGTAAATCCAGAAATGCTGAACCACCCCATTTCATTACTTTAGAGTCCCCAATAAATCTTGTTAAGCAAATGTATACATCCTCTTTCACTTTGAAATGTTTCACTGCATATGCATCTTCCATATCTTGGATATCAAACCGCTTAACAAATTCGTTTGTTCCTTTGTTCCATTGATATATTACAGGTCTTTGGGAACTACTTGACAGAATTAAATGTGGTTTGCCAGATATTTCAAGATACTCCACATCAGTATCTCTGTACCAGGCATGCAGAGACTGATGGGAATAAAATCCATTCCCATTCCACTTGTAAACCGTGGTGAAACCAGCCTTTGAACTGTCTGCAACAACAAAATACCAGTCTTCAGCAATCTTGAAAGTTTCAATGTCATTGGGTTTTCGGATTTTAAGGATTTCAATATCTTGAATTTTTATAAACTTATTAGCAAAAATATCTCTTTTATATATGTGGGAGCCTCCAAACAGCTGTGCGACAATGACATAGAGCTGACTCTCAATAACTATAGGTTTACACACAACAGTCGAAGTACCTATAAAAAGAAAATTAAAAGACAGGGTTAGCACCACTTTTTGGATTAGCTGTTGGAATGTTATTTGTCAAGCAGTATTCATACCTGTAATGTTGTCATAATTCCTGAACATCACTTCCACGTGGTCCCATTCAAGAAAGATGCATTTTCCAGTAAAAGGCTGAGCAATAACCACGTGTTCATCATTCATATATGAGAAAGTATCTACTGAGAGAGATTGGTATGGCAGGGACTGATAAACTTCAAATTCTGCAAAAGTGCACAAAACAGATGATAATTATAGAGATACTTTACATACTGTACTGAAAAAAATTCTGCTTATCAGATACTCATTTTTTACAAATTACAGCATTTCATCACTAGTCTAATTTTCCTGTAGATAAAAGGTGCTGCAATTTGGTTTTCAATTCTTCTCAATTAAAAGAGGTGCTATTTTATGTTCCAGCTCTCCAAATGCTTATGTAACATATTAAAGTCTGAGTAGATGCAGCAATATAAGACTCTGCTCCCAAATGACTCCCATGTTAGACTTACACCTGCACAGAATTCATAGTGATTTTAGTGGAAGTTCCATCGAGTATGCAGACTTCCTGTTAAAATGGGCTCTAGAATGATAAACTATAGCTTTGACTTTAATTTAACAAGATTAAATAATTTGAAGTACATTACCTGTAATAATGCAATCAAATTCTTCTGGAGAGAGGCTATTGATTTTGCGTCTCTTATATTCTGGAGGGCTTTCACAGTAAATGTCTTCAACTGTTGCATTGGTGCTGCTCAGCCATTCCACTAACCACTTCAGTTTGCAGTCACAATTAAATGCATTGCCTCTAAGATCTCTACAACAAATAAATCATGCATTGAAAATAAGTAGTCTGCTGATGTGTTCCTCCTTGTAGGGCAACAAAACAGGCTTATGTTAAATATGTGCCCTCTTGCTTATTCTCACTTGATACCTTCCTGGCTTAATTTGTCCTGACCCATAGTTAAATCTACATACCGGAACTCACATCGATTCAATTATATTAAGGTAAACAAGGAGACCTTAACTTGATGATCAGCTGGAAATTTTTGTTGATTTCTCCAAGTTTAACGGTACTCAAAAGTGTACCAAACTATTGACCCTGTTTCTTTTGAACTACCCTTTCTCAATAAGAACATTCTGGATAACAATATAGGAATTAACATAATCAGTCAGTATTCACTATCTCCTTTAGATATGCTCACTTAGGGCTATAGGAGACACAAGCAAAGGAGTTCTGTTCAAGTCTTTTACAGCTGTCTTCAGTCAGATTTCCGATCGTATGTACAGGAACAGGCAAGCGCCAGGACCAGACTGTGTAACCACCTGGCCATGATCAGGCACGCCAAGTAATGCTACCAGATACACTGACCCTCTCCACATCTCACGGCTGCAGCTCTACCCTAGGAATTCAGCCTACCTTGTTACTACAGGGAGCAGACTTTTTCTGTGCTTATTATCCCGAATGAGATGAATCAGGATTTGGTACAGTGTAAACAGGATCGATTTCAGTGAAGCAACTACAGGATTTATCTGTTCATTTATATTTTTTATTTTTCCTGGTATTTAAGATATATATTTAAACAAGTCAATGTTTTGGTTTGGTTGCAAATAGATTTAGTATGGGATATGGTACTTACGGTACTTACTAAGACACATGCTTTTGTGATAAAAGATAGCTTTCCCAGAAATTACTTGCACATTAAAATATTACTCCATTAAATAACCTCCCACCTTTCCCCATGCCTTGCTCTCTCATGCATCCCTAAGGAAATTTCCTTCTTATTCACAAAGTCTTAATGAACATGCACCTTTATTACAAAACTACTAACAATATTAATTATCTTCATAACTGATGGAATATTCAAAACTAACTCAAATTCTCAACAACAGTAGACAAAAAGCCAAGCCTACCCATTCTGGGTAGTCTCTACCCAGTAACAATATCCCATTACTGGCTACTGGTTTGAATGGTTACTAAGAATGTCCTCTAAAAGAAACTCTATACTTTTAGCATAATTAATAGATTAATTAATTGCTTTCTTACACATTTGTTAAAGAATCCAAGCCTTTGAATATGTCTCTTGGAAGCGACTGGAGATTATTATTTGCAAGACTCCTGTAAAAGAAGACACTTCAGTATTAGTTCATGAAACTACACATTTTTGCAAGGTGTAATATACTGTGTGGGGTTTTTTCTTCCAGTAAGAACACCTGTATTCTCCAGCACTTAGCTGTAAAAGATTGCTTGTAAGACTGGCTCATTTACTTTGTGACTTTTCCTTCCACTAAAATGCCCTGCCTCCTTCTGCTTTCTCACTCTTCAGCAGCCTTGCAGCATTTACAATACCTCACTTAGCAGAGTAAAAAGTGCAATCACCTTGGTGTTTTGCCAACACCATTTAACATTTTAAAACAATTAGTCATGATTAGATGTATTGATGTTTGTCTTATGAGATCCCAATACACGGTGTTTATATTACTGCAAATTCCCCACTTTCTTGTATCTTTTCTGGAAGGAAAATCTTAATACTGTGTTACATTCTAATGGGTTTAGGTTTAGCCCACAGTTTTTGGAAATATGCAGTAATAGACAATAAATTGCTGATCAGCATGAATTTCTTTCCTGAAATGTGCATGTGTGTGTGCATGTGTGTATGAGACCAGACAAAAACTGCCATTAATTCCCAATATTTAATATTGGGAAAACTCATTTAAATTCAGTGAATATTCTAGCTAGTGAAAGTGATGAAGAAATGTGAGCGGCCTTTAAGCAAACAATATATAACATTTCAATCAGACATGACTGGGTCTGGAGGTCTTGGAGATGTCACGGAGTGCATGACAGAAAAAGAATCATGCTGTAGGGTATAGTTTACACCTCTTTCATTTAACAAAATTATTTACTACTTATGAGAAGAAACAAAAATCGAAAGAAAATTCTAGTGTAAGATCCCAGTTAGAATCTGTGGCTAGTGAGACTTAGAACCTCTTCTGTTTTAACTTGTAAACAAAAGTAACTTATTAACCATGATTTCTTCAGCCAAGCAAAGACACTTAGGCATGAACCTAAATTCAGGAACAGGCCCAGATATACTAGATCTGCTGCCTCATTTAAAATTGTTATCAGGAATAGTAAATATGGGATGATTCCATTAGTCCATTCTGACTTCACCACTTTCAAAGTACATCTGATTGTAACCCTGGATGTGTATGCTTCACTTAAGCATAATTTTGTGCTCAAGAGCAATTCAGGTGACTCACATGCAGAAAACTGTGTGGACTTGCAAGCTGAGATAAGTTTAAAGCCCTGTATAGTTTTTATATATTATGATTATATACCAAACTGAAAGGGATTATGTACTTGGAAGTAGCAGTGGTTCACCACTGCCATGGGAATATGACTGACAGAAAAATTTAAATAAGTTTACACATTTGTCAATTTTTGAATGAAAATTATGCATTTTATATTTCACTGTTAAAAAGCATACTTATGCACTAGAAAGCACTGGATTGTCTAGATGGTGCTAGTGTTTGGTGCTGGTATTGGCTGCATAATAAGAGTAAAGGTTGACTCAAACATACAGTTGAACTTATGGTCACAGTTCTGAAAGAAATGCATCAAAATTTATCTATTGTGCATAGAAATTGTCCAATGTAACTGTAAGATTTTGACATCAAATTAGTAACTTAGAAAAAAATTGTTATTTTTCATCAATTTTTCTGTTCTTAAATCTACTCTGACCAGAAAATTAATCCTGTTGCGTAACAATAAATGTTAGATGTCTGCCTTTTACAATAAGGACACACTGTAATTATCAAAATTAATTGCATTACAAAAATACAAATGTTTGGATAGCTTACTGCATTGCAAAATTTATGTTGTGAAAAGCAAGTGAATAAACAGAAGAAAGTTCATCTTATCTAACTTCATAGAACTCATTTGTATGCTTATTTACTATGATTCCTTTTAATATATTTTATGTACACAAGTACTCTCTTGTTTTTGAAATGAAAAATGCCTTGGGGTGCCAAATGATTACTCTTAACATGTATGTGCAATTTTCCCCAAAGGATGGGGAGTGGTTCTGCAAGCAGATTAAACTAGTCACATTCTGTGATGCCTTTGCAGCTGTTTTCTGCAAATTTCTCATTGTCTGTGAATAGCACTCCATGGATAATAACAGCATGATGCACAAGTCTATGTCCCAAAAATATGCATGCAAATGGCAGTGGCTCCTCAAATGTGGTTTTGTCTTTTGCATATGTTTTCTCTTGTGAAACTCCTGAAGCATCCCCAGAAACCACTGTAACAGGCAAGACAAGATGTTACTCTTGGACTGTATGCTCTGTGGAGAAGAAACTGTGCCTTCCTCTGTGTTAGAAAAGCAATTTTTTCACTGGCAGCAGCAGCTACTAAATAAGTAAATGAATATGATAAATTATGTACTGGACCCATTTGTGAATATAAAGCTATTCATGTGCATAAATATTTTGAAGTTAGGGTCCCAGTTCCCAGCCTTATCCAATTATCTGCCTTTTTTAACAACAGTATAATTATGCCTCTACCTCTAATATGGGTTGTTATGGGATGTGCACGGCCTTTTTATGTATCTTTTTCCCTCTCCTCTCTCTTTCCTCTTCCTCAGACCTAGAGTCGTTCCATAAGTAACTTTATCTACATGAGAACTCACAGTAGGTTTGGTTTCAGCCAGCTGTAAGTCTTGTCCTGACCAAAAAGGAAAGAGTAAAGTGTTTTATGGTACCTTTACTATGTGGTGAAGGATGTGGTGAACTGCAATTCCACTATTATATTTATGCATTAACTATTTAAAATGGAACCTTTGCTTTCTCTCCTCTCTCAAAATATACGAAAGAAAAAGTTAAATGACCCTGTTTCAAAACCCTCTTGGAGATTATTGAATTAAGGCCAAAAGGTCAGAATCCATCCCTCTGTCTGTGACACGCATACCAAGAGAGATGTTTCAGAATGCAGATGCTTAGAACTGGGTATAAACCCATGTAGGCACACTACAGATGTTTTAGCCTCCTTTTCTTCCAGTATTTTTTGTATTTTTTCACTGTTTTCTTAGTGTGGATTGTGTTTTCAATACATTTATTCCTTCCTAAAATAAAATTATTGCTAAAAGATAAACTTGTTGTGAGGAAAGAGACAAAAGCCTGTCTAGAAACTGTCTCACTAGCTCAGAGCACAAGGATGCTATTCCTGTGCTTTTAGTGAAATGTTGCAGGTATTTGTTGCCAGTGAGTGTTATACCTGCTGAACACAGCATGAGAAACTCCCCTGCTGCTGTGGGCATGGGGAGCATTGCTCCCAGCAGCCACATTGGCATCCAGAGTGCCGTGGACTAATTTCCCCTCTTGGCTAATGCAGCAAGGGGCTGCAGCATGTCAGAGGGCAAGGGCTGGCTGTGTTTCCAAGATAGGCAAAAGGCTGAGCAGCAACACAAGGGATGTTATGCAAGCCCCAGTGTGTGTGACAGATCCTGACTGTGGGATGCTCTTGCTAATGTGCAGAAGAGGACAAGGTGCAGAGCAGGGCTTTGGAGCCAGTCCTGCTGAAGTCTAAAGGCTGCTGTGCCTTACAGTGATGTGGAAGAAATGGATCAGTAAGGCACATTAAAGGCATCTTGTTGCAAGTCTTTGATTTAAAATTGTTCTGTGTGGGAATTTTCAAATTTTATTTAGTCACATTCTTCTGGATACTGTTAGTGGCTGAAGTGGACATAGGTACACACAGTGATGGCCTGTCCCAGGAATGGCTGTAAATATTCTTCTGGATCCATGCCAGACTGGGGTACCTGGGAAAAGGTGTGTGTCCATCCCTCAGCCTCTCACCTTCCTAACCAGAGAAAGTTAGGGAGCTACTGCCAAACATGTATTGCTTGGAAGGTGTTTGGGTCATTGTTGTCTACATATACCACAGTTTGGAGGAAACACAAAGATTAACAATCTAATTAAATTACTATTAATACCACTTAAACAAATATGAACAGGTATATATCAAAATGAGAAATTCTACAATAAAGTGATTCAGTTACTATATTAAATATATCAAGTAATATCCAACCACTTTACTTACAGGTGAATTAAAGATTTCAGTCCTCTGAAAGTATTTCTTGAAATGGACTTAATGCTGTTGTTCTCTATGAACCTGTAATGGGTTGTAAATTCATTCTGGTCAAAGCAATGCCTGGAACTTGAAAGCCCACCCACTCTATTCAATAACGCCAGGAAATATACTTTTGTCCACTCACAAATATTCTAGATGAGGAAGGCCCATGAAAGCATCATCGCTAATAACATCAAAAGTGTTGGACGTAAACAACCTGCACAAAGAAATGCAAAACGAAAGACCATTAGGCTATTAACAGCTTTAGAAAACAGTTCAGCAAGCCATGGTAGGCCAAATTTCCACTGCCTAGTTTCACATTTTTCCTCATGCAAGCACTGTAGGACTATAAAGCTGACATATTGCACCATAGGGAAGGTGCAAAGGGAAGGACCCAACAATTGTCTACTGGAGCCATCTGATAAAATTCCATTGACTTCTCTGGGATGTAAATGTGGGTTTGTCACACCAGTAAAACAATGGGATTGTACAAGTGCTTCTGGAGATATACTAGGACAACAATGAAATGTTCAAGTACTACAGAGGTTTAAATTGTCTTGGTTTAAATTGCTGGTTAGCCAAACATCAAGCTGAATTTGCCCCACTGACAGGAAGGAAAATGTCTTAGCTTATAAATTAAACTTGTAAGCTTGTTTAACCTGAGGGTACTGAGACGTTACTGAGGAAAAAAAAAGGAAAATCTCTTAATTTAGGGAGTGTTCAAATCAGAATTATTTTTAAGACCACATTGTACCTCCTGGAAATAGCTCTTAGTGTATGCATCTAACAGTAAAAATACCAGCAACACACGTAATTTTATGTAATTTTGTAAGCATTAGCACTCATTTTTCCAGTGTTATTTATGCTTATCAGCCATGTTTGCATTTGTCCATTTTAATTCAGTTCTGGGCTGCCACAGTTTTAATATGGTGAGACATCATCAAGTACAATGAACTTGACCCCAGTGGAATACTTGATGCACATCTATGTTTTAATATGTTGGACCTGATGGATAAATAGATGTATACTATGACATCCTTAGACATTCAGGAACGCAAGATTTCCAAGTACAAATTAATTCACTTCATGAGTTAATCTCTTATTTTGAAGTTTGCATTAGTTTGCATTAAGAATAAATTGCACTTGATTTATTGTCTCGCTTGGCTATTGCAGACTGTGCTTTTTCCACTTTAAGTATGTTCCCTTATGAAATGTATGAAAAAATACAAGCAGGAAATGCTTCCTTTTTGTCAGAAACAAGAAATACTTCAATTTTAAAGAAAATAAGTATTTTAGTAAAATCTCTGAACCAGAAGACCAGTTTAGTAAATCCTGCAACCAATTCTACTTTTCTGATATGATTTCTCTGGATAATTTTTCCTTTTCTGCACTCTACTCTGTAATTTAGAGAACAGAGTGGTATCTCTTTATATAGTATAGCTATTTTAGAGATTGCCAGGCTTATAGCATAGGTCTCGCACTTGGTGAGCTCATTTGCCTCCCATTTTATACCTCTCCCCAATGGCCAAATCACACGTATTTGATGCACAAAGTGGTTTTTCTCCCACTCTGCAACCTCAAAAATCAGATTTGCTTGATTTGGGACCCACCAGCCAACTACTTCTGGGGACAGAGGCTGAAGATACTGCACTGATTATATAGCTTAGCAGGAACTGTAAAGTGCTAGTAGGTACGAATCCTGGTGCCATGATTGCCTCCCTTCTTTCTGTGGGCTTTCATGTCATCACTTTATAAGGGCACCCTTGGGGTGTTGCTGATACGCAGAGATACAAGTGCTGGAGATGAGAGCAGGGAGATTTTCTCTACATTTAGGAAACACTCCTGCTGGCACTTCACTGTAGCTGTGTAGGTTCTTCGTATTTTTGTTGTCACATGAAGAGCATAGAGCATACCATCATACTACACAAGAGGAAAAGCTCTCCTGGCCTGGGAGTTACAAGTAGTGTTTAGCATGAGACCATGATTTTTCCAGAGCCCAATGCCGCTACTACATTAAAAATAGTAGTAAATAATAATAGCAGCAGATATATCCCATATTTAAACTGGTGCATTGGAGATACCAAATTATATTTGGACTTCAAAAATGGAATGCTGGAGACTATTACTATTTCTATATGAATTTCTATTAATACAGAAATACATACAAGCTGCTAAATCTTGCTGTTGACTGAATTAAACCTACCAAAACAGCTATAATCATGCAAAGCTAAAACTTACTGTAATTTTTAAATAACTTGAGTTTTCCATATTGTTGTTCCCCTTACTATCTTCTGCCAAAGATGAATTTTTTTCTTTTCCATGCATAAACAGGAGTATTGTCCCCACAGATACAATTCTGCTCCTGTGGTCTGTGTTTAAGGAGTCATTTGTCTTAGATCAGCAGCTTGACATTCCAAAGATGGCAAGCAGCTCAACTACCATGTTAGAAATATATCTAGAAAACAGATCACTCATCAAAGCTCATAGCGGAACAAAAACTGCTTTTCTGGGGTCATAGGTTTTGTTGCAGCATTCATGAACAGCAGTGTAGAACACGCGTTTCAGTGTACGGCAGAAATGGAAATTATTATCATTACCAAAACGCCATAAGCCATTGCCAAACCCCACTGTGCCAGGCACTATAATAACTCAAAATAAGATGACTGTGTCTGTCCTACTCCACCCTACCCAGTTCTGCCTGCCTGGCAGTGGGATTGCGAAGTGTAGGTGGTGTATCGTAGCCAAGAGAGATGATGTCCTACTCACTCTCTTCAGATACAAGCTCCACCAATGCTGCTGCTTTTTTTCCCTCTCCTTTAAAAGGCCTGTTGCAGGAATGATGTGAAATGTGTCCCTTTTGTGATCTGTGACCACCTGGGAAAAGCTTCTCTGGAATAAAGCACCATGGAAAAGCATTTAGGTTTCCATAGTAACTGCATTTACCTATTTACCCTGTATCCAAAATTGTACAGTATGTCTGCACCTCCTTATCAGCTCCACTTGAGGTAGCAGAGTACAGCCAGGGTCAGAGCTTCAGCTATCGGTACGCCAGCAGTTTAATTTAACAGTCATAGGGCTCCAATACATCAACATTACACCTCTGACCACATCTAGAGTGCACGGGAAGTCAGTTTGGGACAGACATCCGATGTTGATTTTGATCACATCAGGGAGTCTGTCTTGCCGGATTTCTCAGACAATTCTGGGTGTGTGTCAGGCTGGCAGCACATCCACTATAAACAGTTCAGGTTACACCCCCTCTACCTCTGTATAGCTCACAATTATATAATCGTATGCCCACATTTCTAGGAAAGCTTGTGAGCCTGTAAAAACCTACTTTGAAATGCAGATAAGAGTTAAACATCCTAAAATATTCTTTTTCCGTGTATACCTCATCACAGTATTTGATTTTGAAATAACTGCTTCATTTTTTTATTTGGAAGAAAATCTTCATTACTATTAAAAACATGAAATAACAAACAGGGTCAAATCCAGGTGCTATGAAGCAAAAACTCCCACTAAACTTCCACAGAAGTCAATGGCAATTTTACAAGGAAAAGGACTTCAGGACCTGTCCCACTGCAATGAGGGGCCTGATCTGAGGGGTTATGAGCTCATAACTCTATGGGAGTTACAAATGGACAGCTTTTTCCTGGGATCAGGTCCCAGGACTGCAGAAAAGAAACAAGAATAGTTGTTGCAATGCTCACGTCCCTACTATAATGTTAATTAAAGTATAATGAAGATTGTCACCAAAAGCTTCATCGTGTAATCATTCAAAGTAGCAATGACAACAAATAGCCTTGCAAAATACTAAGTAGAAGCACTTTGAAAAAATGAAACATGCACTATCTTTCAAATTGCTAAAAAGTCTTATCTAGTGAATCTTCTGGTGCTGCTTCTTATAAAATTAATACTGAGACCTTTTCTAAAATATTTATGAATACATATACATTTCATAACAAAAATTGTATCATATAAATATTTCTCACAGAAGCTGCAGAGATGGTGTGAGCAAAAAACTCCCTTCTGGGATTTTAGTAAAAGCAGATCTCACAAAGGATCTGTAAAGAAGAAAAAAACAACCATATATTAATGTAGCCTCAAAAAATCCATGATTATAATACTGATCTGGTCATCACAGAGAAATTTATTTATATAATTTTAAAAAAAGACCCCCCCCTCCAAAAATAATGTTGCAGGTTTCATGTAGTACAGAAGAAGGTATAAAATGAGATGTGTGCACATACACAGACAGACAGACAGATGAAAGAGATATAAAAATCAGGATTCAAGGATGCAACACAATTTTAACACATTAGCTGATGATTCTGAATGCTGGAGGTACTCCCTGCAGCAAGCATCCTTCTGTATGCACTGAAAACACCACACATCCTAGTTCATTTTAAATCATAAATTAAATAACCAAATGCTTACAGCCCTTACAGTGAGATAACATCAGGCGGAACGCTGCGAGGAATAGATCTGGCATTTTCACATAAAGCATTATCTTTGGTACAAGTACACCAGGCAGGACATTTTGGCTTCACTGGTTTCTTCCCTTCAGTCAGCAAAAGCACAGATAAAAGGCATAAGAAATAAGCAATTCTTCTAAAGGGTCTGCTGGCATTTCCCATTCTTTTGATCCGCTCTCGTTCCAGCCAGTTGAAAGAATATCCCAAAACATGAACAGGGTTCTTTATTCAGCCATTGGATGTCTTTCTATAAGTCCAGGTCAATATTTGTCTCTGCTCTCCCAACCCTTTTCTTTCTCTTTCACTCTGTTTTTGTAGACAGAAACCTGCAGCTGATCTGTATGTTTCCACTCACTCAGGCAACGTACTGCTCAGAGAAGAGACCTGCGAGGTGCTGTAAGATGGGGAAAATCCAACCGGCTGAAGGAAAAAAAAAAAAGGAAGGAAAAAAAAAAGACTTGCATCACCACAAAAACACTGAGCACAACACAGCATTAGATTGCAAAGTGATGTAACTGAGCAATACACTGCTTTCTGTTTTCACAGGGAGGCCCTTTCCCTGTTACCAAAAATAGTACAGCATTATGTTTTGCTGGTGGGTGGGTGAGTGGGTGTGGGGTGGAGTGTGTGTGTGTGGGGGGAGAAATCAGTCATCTCTTACTGGATCCCTACAACCTCGTGAACCTTTCAGAATTATGCTTCACATATTTCAAGCAGCAGAACTAACGGCAGTATCCACAGGAAAATGAAATCGAGTGAAACCATCAAAAGCATTGCTGTAAAAGCTGTTAGATTAATTTTTATCCTTAGCTCTTATTGCACATATTTGTACCAGTGAAAAACAAACTGCCACACATGGAAAATATTACAATGTATGAGAGAATGCTTATGACTGCCATTCCTAAACAAAATATTTTCTCATGCAAAATAAGACCCCAAGTAACTGCAGCATTCTTTTTTGATTGTTTTGTTTTGTTTTGTTTTGTTTTTTTAAAAAGAGTCCTTCTTATTTGTTACATGTTTCCTGAGCTGGCAGCACAGGAATAAAGTGGATCAAGCACAGCTTGATATGGACAACACTAATTATAAGTTCAAGCTAAAAAAAATTATTTGCTTGGAAACTGTTTTGATCATTTTAGATGGAAAAAAGGAAAATTGTTATTTAAACACCTGTGTTTAACCTGTAGTTAAGAATGGACCTTCTTTGAAAAGTGGCAGGATAGGGACAGATCTTGGTGGTAATGAATCTTTACAATACTGCCTGGAGGCTGCAATCGAAATGAGTGCTAGGTGTGGTATGAGCACTCTGTAAGATACAGTTCTCAGCCTGAAGACTTTACAGTAAAGTACAATAAATATTTCATAGGGAACTTAAGCAGCACCTAAGTGTTATTATATTAAGAATGGTAAGACAAAACTAATGAATGCCAAATGGCTGGAAAGCCATATGGGATGATTTTTTGTTTTTAATACACGATTGCTATTAGAAGAGTTTTGCAAACTTTAACAGGTCTTAACACTTCCTGATAGGACTGTTTACATTACATAGCTCACAAAGCCTACTAGGGTCAGCCCAATGGTACAGACACTTAATACAGTCAGGCTCACTATTGGCTCCTTCACATAGGTGCTGTCTCCTCACCAGGAGATGCTTGATATCCTGATGAGGAGCTCTCTTTAGACTTCTGGTTACCTCTCCTTTTATTCCACATAGCCCCCTGGCTCTGGCACATTGCTCCTGCTCCACAGACCATTAAATCTCAAGATCAACGCCAGGCCATGTCTGTCTTCCTCAGGAACAAATACCAGCAAGGCCCTAGTGCATATCCAGATATGGGTGCAAGGCAGGAATTTGATATCCTATGGGTAAACATAAGGTAAAGGGGAATGACAGCCTGCAAAACTGCAAGAAACCCTGCATGGATACAAGGTAGGACCCCAATACTGCTGAATCCTTGGCTGGGCAGCGGCTGAGGTCTGTCTGCCTGGGATGAGGGGAGACACACAGAGCTCATGCGAGGTGGTGGGACTGCATCCTCTGAGGGACTGGGTGCAACCAGAAACATCCAGAAAGCTTCCAGAGGCAGACGGCCACCTTCAAAGGCCCTGTTGGGAGAGGACTGCAGTGCCTGTGTGTGGCTTCCCGCCAGGCAACTGTGCCTCTGGAAGAAAAGGCAGCTCATGATTTCTCAGCTCCCTCGCTCTCTGTGTTGCACTTTTGTAAAGCTCTTTATTAATTTAAGTGAGGGCCCATGTTTTTGCTGTTAAGAAAATCTTCCCTGTCAGCAGTCTCTCCTGAAGTAGGATTGACTTCAACTAAGAGTGACAGAAATCTGCGTTATTTCTGAGCCCTTCCACCTTCTGTAAGAAAATGGTACAGAATTACAGCAACCAAAGCACTAAAATAATTATTAAGTAAAAGTCGATGCTTTCCCCTGCTTATAAAGGTTACTTCTTGCTCTGGAAATGATCTAATCGTATGCCTGAGAAGGCAGCTGGATTTGCCAGACTTGCATAAGTAGGGTACACCATCTTCTCCCCTCCAAGACATCCAATGGCACAGACTCGGTGAGGTAAGAACGGAAAATTCTCTAACTTTTCTTCTGAAAGAGAAGAGGCCTGTTGTTGTTTGTTTGTTTATTCCTGGCAAAGCTGCCCATTGCCATGGCAATATTTTGCCATTGATGGTGAAACCCCGTGTTTCATTTCCTTTGGCTCATTCACTGAAACCCAGCATCAATTACCTAGGCATTTCTCTTTAGTTAATACTCCGACCACATTATGAACCTCCTGAAAACTTTGCAGTGTAGCCTTTTTTTGGGGTAACAAAAGCACATTCTGCAGCAGAGCAGTAACCTGACTCCAGTTTTGTCCATGCTGAGAACCGCCTGGAAGTTACTTTTCTATTCCCAACTACATGCCAAAACAACCGCTTTTTGCAAAATTTCAAATATGATGAATAACAGCCCCGTCAAAAGAGAGGCATAATTAAATTTTTCAGGCCCTTTCCTGCCAAGCTCGGCGCCCCGTTTCTCGCCGCAGCCGCTGACAAACAAGCCGGCCCGTGGGTCCGCGGCCCCCGCGCTCCGGCCAGGGCCTGCTGTGCCCACGGACCCGCGCCCGCCTGTGTTCCCGGGTGTTTCAGGGACTGAGCAGGCACAGTGGGGCTCAACATTCATTTATTTTTCTTTCAGCGAGGCTCCGGCGGGGGGGATGAGGGAGTTGCGGGTGCGTTCCTCGCTCCGCTGGAGGCTCCGGCCGAAAGGCCCCTCAGGCTGCGGGGGGCGCGCCCGGGAGGGGCGGGCGGGCGGCGGCGAGGCCGGCCCTGNCGACGCGCCGCTCCCCGCCGGGGGCTCTGCCCGGGCACCCACAGCCCGCCCGTGTCTGCGCCGTGTCCCAGCGGCTCCCCCAGCGAAAATCCCCGAGTCCAGTCAGCCACCCAGCAGCACGCTTGGTGCAGGTATATGACAGCTAAAATTAAAGCTACTTGTGCCTGCTGTCACTAGGGGCATTCGCCACCCACCACGGCCTGTGTCCTTCGGCCAGACTCGCCACAACTTCTGTGGCTCGGTTTCTAGAGCAAAAATATGCATTTATTACTATTAATATTTACTAAGCATACGTTTTTGCAAGTATTCTCCAATATGTGGTTAAAACGTGAATACTTCTACAGGTAAACCTGTTTGCTAAAATATTTGAGGAAAGCAAACAAAAATGTTCAGAACGTAGAACCAAAAATTATTTTTAAAAATATTTAGCATTTTTTGATGGATTAACTCTGCTCCAATGACTATATTTGCATATTTGCATTAGACCAATATGTTTTCACTACCAACATATGACAAAATTTGAATAAGCTTCCTGTGGTTTCATGCTCAGTGCATTTCCCTTTGCAGATACATATACGGTTACAGTTGTCCTTAATTTCATCCTGCTTTTAGAAAACTGTGTTGCCTTTTTTCTGCTCAGGATGAGCTGCCTGCACATATGTAGTCTAATCCAAAATCCACTGATGATGAGGCTTTAGTGAACTTTACTGTACTTGGTGTTCAGCCCATAATATTACACCACACAGATGGGCAATAGTCCGAATCACACCCAGTATTCATGGATCTCCTACAGAACAAAACATTGTTATTGCTATGTTACCATTATTTGGAGCAGAAGGATTTCAGGATCAGACTCCTACAAACATCTCATGAGTCTTGGTTTTTGCTCTCTCAGCGCCACCCTTTTAATAAATTCTTCAGCAAATGGCAAATTTAAAGCAGCTGAGAATGAGGCTTTACTTTCAAAAAACAAAATTAAGTCTTGTGAATTCTAAACAGTTCTGAAAAGACTATGCTTCCTGGTGGATCTGGCACCAAGAGCCAGTGCCAGGAAGAGGCCTTCTGCAGATTAGGCATAATAAAACTCAAGATGCCTTTCCAACAGCTTATAGCACAGATGAGCTACCGGAATGATCACAGGGCTGCCCAAAACTTTTATTTGGAAAGTTCTGATGACTTTGCCCTATCCTGTCTATCCAGGTTCCTATTATGGGCATCCTTCTTTATTATGCCACCAGAATTTCATTAAAATCCAAACAACAAGGCCAGTCCCTGTGTCAAAAAGCCCAGGAAATGGCTACTTAATTGCTGCCAGCTTTGGAGGAAAGAAAAACTTGGAGGGTGGTCTCCTTTCTCTTGCACAAAGTAGCGAGTTCACAGTTCACCGTGGAGTTAGGAGCGATCACCTCTGATGTGAGTCAGGTCTTCGTTCTCATGGCCAAAACCGCATAGTGATGTAGAGCACCGTGCACTGACCATATCTTGGTGAGTGTGCAGGTGTCTCTGGAACTACTTGCTGGCTTAGGTACACCATAACCTGACCAATGACAAAAAGTACATCAGAAGAGATGTACTGGTATCTGAATGATGTCTCTTTAAGAAAAACAGAGGCACAATGTATTCAAAGAGAAGCCAGGTAAAATTAATCTATGTTTAGGTTTTATTTTGTTGCAACTAAGCACCTTCAGCATCTTTATGATTCTTAATGCTTTGTTTTCAATCGCAGGCTTTTAAATAGTAGAAAATACTAGAAATTGCATCAGAAGACACTCTAAAGATTCGGGATTTCTACCCTTGTTATTTTTGAAAGGCACTGTCAGGCTGGGAGGCACCTTGGGAGGACACCTCATCCAACCTTCTGGGTAACCAAGAGGGATAAAGGTTAAGAAGCTAGATAGGAAGTCTCCAAAATGTACTATGTTTTGATATCACATGGCTTTTAAACCACTATCACAAAATTTTAAAGACCTAATCCATCATCTTTGAACAGCTGATGTTGACAATACTGCTAATGTTAAGTGTGTTTACACATTCTGCAGGATGCCTGTTCATGCTGGTCTATCTTTCAATGCAGGCAAATCAGTGCCAAAACTTGGTAGCTTTACCTGATGTAAGTAAAGAAAAGGAACAGAACAAACAGTCAAACAGAAAATCCCATTAACTGTCCTTCAGGTCAGACACAGATATAACCTCAACTGGACTGGCCCTTCACCATGAAAACAAATTTTATTGATCTGGCAAGGTACTGACCCCCAGTTTCTTCTGGGGCTGTCTATTCCTGCTCTTTGAAATAAAATTGGATGCTTATATAAATCCCAGAGCTGGGATTCCTCGGTTCTTCCCTAGATCCTGCATTCTGTTTTCCAGCAGACCGGGACCAGTTGCTTTCTCAGGTTTTGGAAAGGCTCCTAAGCTCTGTTACAAAGCAGTGTGCTTTGTAGCACACAACCCAGTAGGGTGAAGTCAACTGCTTTTCTGACTACCAGTCACTTTTCTCCAGACCTAAACAAATAGTCCTTGCTTTGCTTCTATTGTCTCTGTTTTGCCTTGAAAATCCTAACAATGTATATTTAGAGTTGGGAGGGGAAATGAAAGAGCAAATATACAAGCTCGAGAGCAAACCAAAGCCCAACACAAAGATGTGTGAAGCCAAGCTACTTCATAGTTCACAGTGGGAACTGAGACCACACCTAATATAGGGGGAAGTATAAGAAAGGAAACAATATAAAAGAACACCAGGTTTTCACTTGCTGCAGAAATCTGCATCTTTTCAATCTTTCAAGAAAATTTGCTTGTAGTTGATTTACACTCAGGGAAGATCAACTTCTCACATATTGGAAATAGGGACACTTTTGAGACAGAAAACATGTCCATCCACTTCAGTGGAACTGGCATCACACTCATCACCTAGCATACATCCTACTCTAAGATTAAGTGCCCTCTATATGAACCTCTCCATGAGGAAAGGTCTTGTTCAAATATGTGTGTTACTTTTTTGCCTTTTTTTCCCCTACATAGCTCGATCAGACATTAAAAGCATGATACTACTGAGAGAATCTATGCTTAATTTATAATTGGAAATGGTCTCATGACTTTTTAAGAAACTGGCATGGTGATTTTAAAAACATACTTCTGTGCAATGCTTTCCTTAATGGGATGGTTTCTCTCCTCCCCAGTCTTCCAAGTACTCTTGATTCTGCTCTCTCCCACAGCTCACTACTGGCTCCAATTTCTGGCTCCAATGCTATTCTCTAAACTGGATTCAATAAATGATTTGGTAATAGAATAAGAAAACAATACCCTAAACAAGACTGACTTCTTAAAAAAACCCAACCAAAGAAAAAATTGCAAGAGTGGGCAGAGAGCATTTGTTTCACAGTTAGAGAAAACGTATAGGGAGCCACACTCAAGGGGAAGTTTCACGTTACAAATGCTCACAAACATTTAAATGAACCATAAAACAGAACTGGTGACAAAGTACTTCAATCTGGACCAAACAAGACAAAAAAGGACCTCATAAAATGCCCTGGTATTTAGCTAGCATGGTTAAAAGTTATCTAACTGGAGGACAGACTTTAAACAGGTGTATACAAACTGACACTTGATAATTATGATCTCCACTCTGCCAGGTCCTTTTGCTATTTCTTAATTTTTTAATTATTCACAGAAAGTATCTTTCATGCCTACAGTAAAAATGAGAGGGATAGAAAATCCAGTCCAGTAAGAACCCTGTATCCAAAACAAAATGTCCCAGATTTTCTAGCATGAGCAAGTGCTTTCTACAGACCCAAAACAACATACTACTGTCATTGTAGCTAAATGCCATTTAATTGGCAGCTAGAAAAGTCTATAATACATTTCTTCATGGAAAAATGTTTGAGCTCTTCCAGTTTGCCAAGATGCTAATTAAAAACAGACGGCATGTTACAAAATCCTTTCCTTGACCTGTGCTATCTTACATGACCTTCTGTACTTTTTTCATGGCATTGGCTCCCTGAAGAATTATTCTAATATTTATAAACTTGTCTTTAATTTTCCATGTCATTTTGCAGACAGAAAAAAAAGTAACAAAATATTATTTATTTAAATGTAGGTAGGAAATTTATTTGTAACATGGCAGAGACAACAGGCTTTTGAGGAGAGAGTCTTTACTTGTTCAAAACAGAAGGTTTCTACATTCTGAATAATTCACAGTGAAAGAAATCTTAGCGCCACTGAAATCACTGAAATAGTCAAGTAAAAGCCTTGCTGGAGTGCACTGACATAATGAATTGCACAATAAGAAGAACGTGCTTCATCAAACACATTGTTTCATCATGCTAATCAAAATGCTTTACAAAGCAGCGATTTGGATCAGTGCTGAAACATTTTCTGGGGTCATTGGTGACAACTCCACAAGTGTATTTTAATGATGTTTCTATTGTTCTTAACAATGCAAGAAATTTGAAAAAATACCTTATTTCAGTAAGACCTAAGCCTTTTTACTTCAAGCAAATACCATATCTGCCTCACACCCCACCCTACACCATGGCAGGCACGCTGCCACTGCACAAGCCCAGCATAGATTCTCCATCAAATAAGATACTGAACCAAGGTGGATGTCCCTCTTCCTTGTGAACCACATCCCCCTGCAAAGGAGACCTTGGAGGGCTGAAGAAGTCCTTCACATCTGTTTGCTCATACACCAACATGCTATTTGCTCAGTATAGCTTTAAGAAAAGATGCTCTTTTGGCTGCTGGCCCTCTCCCTCTGCAGTGGAAGAACCAATACAACATCTTTATCTAAGAACTGTCTGTAGTTTTAAATATAATTTTCATAGCAACGGAGAAATACATGTTTTAGTTATGACTGCTCAGAAGCTAAATGATTTTCCCTACCCTGAGTATAATAACATTCACATTTTGAGTTCAAAATGCTTCCTAATTATCACTTTTCTAAAACAACAATCCAAAAAGCATACAGCTGACTATTTTTTAGACACATACATATCGGTAAGTTTCCACTGTTGCTGCCCTTGTGATTTAGGCAAAGAGACATTAAAACTGGAGGGCCTAATTCCCAGCCTCAATATAATGCCTTAGTAAGAACTAATAAGCGCCTCCATGAAGCAATATAGCTCCCCAGCTAAATAAATGGCACAAACTACTGATTAAACAAAGGCACACATGGAATTTTTTCCTAAGAATTTTTTTGGAAACAAATGGATAAATATGTAAGAGAAAAAGAGAAGAGCAAAAAACCAGGAGTGGGAACTCAAGAGAACAGTTGAGACACCAGAGATTTTGGCCCCCAAACATGGAAAGGGCGACCTGAGAAATGTCTCTAGAGAAATTCTTGGAGCAAGTATTGGCTGAAAAGAGCTTGGAGCTGCAAACAGTCACCTGCTGTTCAATTTGCTCTTCATTCAGGGAAATGAAGGCTATACATTCTTTGCAAATAAAGACTGAATTAAAGACACCTGATTCCATTAATTTATTTTCCTAAACCGAACAATCAGAAATAGTAACTTTTTAGATAACTGATCAGGTCAAAAGTGGTAATAATGCTTTACTCTGTATTTCTGACGCCCCTGCCTCCCCTCAGGGAGGCAGATGTTCCTTCATATACACATTATATATATTAAGATCTCTCTCAAGAGCTATATATAGCTTCTATTCACAGGCGAGCACCACAACCACTTATTCATTCTTTTCATGCTTTACCTGCTGTTTTCAAGGCTGCCCTGATGCTAAAAATAGCTTCGCATATTAGAGGAGGGTTGCTATAGATTCAGAATGAGTGATGTTCCAAAGACAGCTAAATCCCTCTTTGCCGAGGACAGGGAGGATCCTCGTGAATGCAGCTGACAGGCAGCTGTGACCAGGGCTGCGATGCCCTTTCATAAAGACTCTCAGGCTCTGAGGTTCGATATTTGTGTTGCTCTTAAGACTGCACTGAACTGCAAATCAATACAAATCATGGGTGTCACTGTAAGTTTAAGGCTTTGTTTTTCATACTGTAATGTTAGATCACAGTACAACATTATCTTCATATATTAATGACACATTAGCTTCTTTTTAACTGGGAACACAATTTAATATTCTGCTGTATGGGCATATTTTTCTGCAGGCATCGATGTCTTCAAATAAGGAAATATCAAAATACTTCACTAGTCTTCTTACTACAGAGTGGAAGGATGGCAATTCATCTATTTGATTACTTTCAAGAAAGCAATGAAATGACATTAAAAACTGTACGACAACAAGTACTGTCGTTTTGAACTTCCGGCAGTGTGTCCTCTGACAATGCTGACAAAGCTAATATTAATTTTGGAAGTTACCTTCCTGTCTACAATTTAATGGATTGTGCAAGTGAAAAGGTGCTTGTACATAACCTTCCAACTCATTTACTGCATAGAACAGTGAAGTATGCTATAGTTAAGTGCCAATTTGATTAAGATTATGAAACTTTCATTTTCAAAATTTGTCTAAGAAAAAGTTTGGAATCATAGGAAAGATTTTATTTTACCAAGCTTGGACATGTAGAAGTTTTTGAGGACTCTCTCCAGAACATATTTATCTCTATGCTCTACAACTAAAAGCATCATGTTTTCCAGCTTTTAGAAATTTTTTTTTTTTTACATTAGGAGAATGTCACTGGTTGCACCCTTTCAGGATACTGTAGATTGGATTAACAGTGATAAGCGAGCACCTGAATAAAACTGACTTTTCTTTCATAATGTAGTAAAATCCTTTCAAGGTGTAACAATATGATCTGGATTGTGAAGGCAAGATACGTGAGTTAAAGGGTAAGTTTCAAGAAATAATGAATGGCAAACTATTGGTCATTAAATTAAGTCCTGCCTAGAAATATGGGAGTTTTATTCCATATTATACATTAGCTCCCAAACATGTAATAAAACAGGTTCATGTCTGCATACAGAATATCCGAATCTTACTCAGCTACATTAAAGTTTTTAAAAAATCAGTGATTTTTAGAAAATTACAATGAAAACTTGAAACAACAGAAAAATCATATGATAAAGATTATGCTTCAGGAGTTCCGTATTAGGAACTGAGTTTAATATTTCCTCTCAAAAGACCAATATTTCAAGCTCTTAAAACTTGTGGTCGGATTATTACAATATCGAAGATAAATGAGGTAGTCAGAACAGTATTTTCCTTTTGTTAACAGACATATAACAGAAACCTGCCAAATACTGACTCTGTTAAGGCTGAGGTTCAAATAAAAGAATGGGGAAAGAGTGGTATGGATTTACTAAAGCAAGATTGTTAAAATATATTAAAACAGATCCTAATATAACTCTAAATAACACAATCCATCTTTTAAAAACTGTGTATTTGCGGCCCATGTAATGTAAATTTGATTTCATGAAATGCTAAAGGAAATGTTTTTTCTCTCAAATCTCGCTTCACATCCTGACCCTTATCTTCCATGTGGTTATGTTTTATTTCTCTTCAAGAAAGGCAGTCATCTCGATATGTAACTGTTAATGTTTTGACTTGCAAATTGTATGTGTCTTCAGCAAGTAGCAGGATCTCCCCCAGGGTACAAGCTGGAATATTTCATTTAACTTGCCATAGATACTTTCGTCGGTGGTTTTTTGAGTCTGCCATTTTCACTTCTGGAGTTGTGGGTATTGCATGGCTCAGTGTTGCTGGCTATATAACAAAACTTGATATTTGTAACTAAATTTAGACTAATTATTCCCATTTAGGATAGTTATCTTTCCCATTCCACTTAGGTGCCATGGAATGAATAGTATCCTGGCAATACTTTAAATACAAAGGTTGATAGAATTTCAGTACTTTATGTCTGAATGACATTGATGATTAAATAACACAAAATTATATTTAACTTGAAATATAATCCCTATTATTTTCAAAACCCAGCAATCAGCAATATACTTTTACTAATAAAAGGTCAGTTGTAGCAGAATGGCTAACGGTATTATTAATTAAATGAGGTCTCACAGCAGTACTGTCTAAGCATGTTCATTAAAAACTGTGAAAAAGGAATTTTTAACGGATTCATCCTACTTCACTGCTTAGAGCAGTGTCTTTATATCCCTGTATCCTTCAGTTTCCACTAAAGAATCAGCTACGGATCACCTCAATATCAGTACTATCAACCTCTACTACTAAGTAAGCCCACTGAAATAATAAGACAAAGCGAGGGTTGATTCTCTCATTATTACATCATATTTATGATCTTATGTCTTATTTTCTAAAATCTGACTGTGAGATTCCAAACAACTCCAAACTACACCGCTGTATACTGCAAATACAGTAGATCAACCAGTGGTAAACACTGTGGTGAACGTCTCGCCACGTGAATAGTACAATTTGTAGGACTGGCCTTCTTGATTCGTATATTAAGATCTCAATTTCTAAGTTAAGATGAAACACATCTCTAAAAAAACAGGCATTTTCTGGAACATGTATGTAGGAATGAGACCTTATTTCTCTATTACACTGTATTTTAGACTCAGACTTTGAGGCACCTTTGTTTTTCAGGTTATGCTGAATACTAGGTACGCAACTTGTGCTTAACTGCTTTCATGATTCAGAAGATAACGACTTGTTGGTCACCTTTTTGTATAGAAGACTTTAGATTCCACACATTCACTGCCAATGGCTTGTACCCTCCCTCAATTCTCATAAGTAAATATTATGAATATACATCCATGGTAGACATTATGCACCAAAACAAATGCCAGGAAGCAAGGGAATGTGTATCTTTTCCACTATGGTTTAAAAGCACAACAGACTCTCATTTTGCTCACATGTTGTTTTTTCCCCACCAAAAAATCCAGAGGGAAACAATATAATTTAAAGAAAACAAGTACAGTGCTTTTTTGTCAGATGTTTTGGGGTTTTTATTTCCACATTACTGTACTTCCTTCTCTTGCTTGCTATTTTCTATCATTTTTCATCTTATATAATAACTGATATCAAACTGGAAAAACAGATTTCCCTTTTTCTTGTATTTATGTAATTGAATGCCACCAGTCGCTTTCCATCATAGCAGATCTAGACATAAAAGTAAGATTAAGCATTCTTTGCTCTCCTAGGAAATTGTTCATACTTCAGGGAATTTAAGCATAATGAACTTCTAAAATCTCCTCAAAGGAAAACTGGAACACAGTGGAGGAGTTAGTTTTTGTATTCCACTTATTTCAATGCAGGTTGATAAAATTAAGAAGTTCTATTTTGTAGATATTGGTAATTACTTTTTAATTAAATTCCTGATAGGCTGAAGTCACTACCCTTGTTTATGCATGCCTACATACTAATCTTTTAGTAAGCTTTGTTCTCAGCAGAGCTGCCAGACCATAAAGTCTGGAGACCTAAATTACCTGCCATGCAACAAATGTAGCACTAGAAGTGACAATTAAAGGACACTAGACAGAAATCTATATAATATATCTCGGGGGGATTTATCAAGTAAAATTCTTTACATTTTGCAAAAATAATCCCAAACTTTACAGATAATGTGGGAGGTTGCTTCCAAGAATTATTTTTTTAATGAAAGTCTGATTTATTATTTCCATAACTGAATCAGTCTTTACAGGATCATACTGGTCCTATTCACACTATACATCTTAACAAGGGCTTGAACACAACTTTATTTTAATGATATTTTTTGAAGTACACAGAAGTTTTAGGATCAAGGTTGATGCTCTGAGTGTTCCCTTAATTGCAGCAAAATGAATGAATGAATGAATGAATGAAACAATCCGGTTTTCAAGATATTATTATAAGATTCTTACATAACTCTGTAGTCATAGTCAAGAAAACTAAAATAGATGTTAGAAGTTAAAACAGTCTAGTTCTTCTGTAGTATATCTGTGATTCTTTAGTGTGTTAAGAGCGGAAGTGATGCTATCATCATATAAACTGTTGAGGAGGAAAATGTTCTTGGATAACTGGAATTTATGAAATTCGATACTCTTATAATAGGATTAGATATCATATTATTATCTCTATTTTATCTTGTTGACAGTAAAATACAATACAATGATTGTGGTTACTTATACAAAGGTCTGGGATTTTGGAACAAGGAAGGAAACTGATGATCAATCAGATATTTTTCAAAGGCACTTTTCTAACAATGATTACACACTGAAACTGTAATTGCAATTTCAAAATAACATAAAACTGCATAGCTGATTTCAAAATAATGGACACAGCATGGATTTGTCTATGATTATTTTTTGCACTGACTATACCGGAAATAATTTTAAATACAGAAGTGCTTTTCTTGAATAAATTATCAGCCAAACAAATAAAACTACATTTGCATTTTAGCACAGCAACGTTGACATCTAGTGGCTAGTTAAGCCCCATGTTTGATATTTGTATGACAAAAAACTGTGGGACACATAATTTACTGAATTTGACAAAATAAACATTCATAGCAACAAGCCTGTTCTCTTCTAGATAACATAACTTCTAGATGGTTACAGAATGACTAGTCATGAATAACTAGTCTTTAATGACTAGTTTGGAGTGACCACTACCAGTGATGGGAGGTGAGCATGAGCCATTGCCCCTCCTGTACAGCCCCGCTGGTTCTCCCTGACTGTCAGGAGTCTTAGTGCTTGGGAGGCAGCTGCCTGACTGAAGTGTACACCTTCCTCAGGGCTTGTTGGGAGGCAAGTGCATCCCTGAAGTTGTACATACAAATGAAGAACTACACTTATTGTATGTCATGTTACTGGCATATGTGAATGTCTATTTTGAGTTTTACTTGCTTTTCCACAAATTAATAGGGGGCTTCAGATAGGAGGAGATAAAAATCAGGAACACGACAGATGCCAAGGTACTGTTTGTACTATGAAGATATGAAAATAAATGATTTGGCAACTTACTTCACAGACATGTAGAGGATGGGAAGGTGCCAATATCAAATAATTTTACAAAGTCTAATTTCCTCATTTGTCAACAAAATAACTGACTTAATGGAGAACAAAAAGGAAAGACTAGACAGGACAAATCTCAATTTTACTAGCCTTCTTCCACATTACTGTCTCATAATCTAACTCAAATGTAGTCAGATATGTCCCCTACAAACAGCTCTTAAAATGGATGTGGCTGACAGTGACTGCCTCGCCCTTGCTTTCTGTATCAGTGGTGGCTGCCTATTCAGGCCTGCTGGCAAAGCCTCCTGATTTGCTTCATTAAAAATTGGACCAATTTTTTAACTGGCTAACCCAATTAATTTTGATTCAACAAATCAGAGGCTGTTGAGTTCAAACAACTTTATCAGAAGATCTTAGGAGGCAATAACCTTCTGCAAGAAAGCTGAGGTGTTTTTTCCTGGCTAAATACTGGTAAGGACTAAACAGCTATGCTTAGTGTTTCTTAGAAATATTATAGAGAAATCTGAGTCTGAAGAAGAGCAATAAAATGTAAGAGTTCACCAAAATGTAACCTATACAGAAAAGTTAAAGTACTTTCTTATGCTGCAAAAAGGGAAGACTGTGGGCATATATACGCATCTTCCAGTATTTAAAGATGGTATTCAAATGATGATCAGTTCTTGTTTTCTGTATCAACTAGTGCAGGGCATTAAGAAATTATCTCAAGTTGCAACAAAGAAGATTCTTCTTAGATAGTAGGAATAAACTCTATACCTAAGAAATTAATTGATTAAGCTATTTATGCTATGAACTTTCCTATACTGGAAGCTTTTGGGAACAGCTCAGTAAGTATGTCAGGTATAATTCTTTGAATTCTGTACCTTCATCACGTTTCTACCATGTCTGACTTAGGCTTTTTTGGATACACTACGTCTCATACTTAGCCCATTCTAGATTTAGGGCAGGACTAGAGTGAAAACTACAGTGATGTTGTCTCCTTTGTGAACCATGAAGTTCAGCTGAAAGGGCAGGTCATGTTCTCACCTCCTTCTTCACTCCTGTCCCATGCCTCCAGCCCCAATCTTTTTTCGCCCCACTACTGCTACTCATGAGACATCACAGCAGCATAGTCATAGGAGCTGCAGTTCAGCAGAAGTGGTCAGATGAGCACCAGGGTCAGTTCAAGAAGAGGAATGCTCTCTTCAGCAGCAGCTAACCCACAGATTGATTTATCTGTGATTGATTTAGCTGTGCTCCGAAGGTTTGGTTGTACAATCATTGAAATCTAACTTAGAACCGTAGGACCTCCTGCTCTGCAAAGAGTTATGCCCCTCTCTTCTCTCCGTTTTCCCATATCTTCTAGTCCCGTGGGACTTGTATGAGAGCTGCCTTTTTGGTGTCAAAGCATACTGTTGCTAGATTTAAACTACAGAGATACTCCCATAGGAGCAAATGATAATGCATATACCAAAGGCTAAGGACAGGTTCAGTTTCAACCTCCAGTTTATTTAGGAGGCCATTCCTGATCCAATCCTCCAGCTGTAGCTTACTATAGCCCATATATAAAAAGCAATCAGGTGATGTTTGAAAGCAACACAGACATCAGAAAAGCATAGCATAGCAAGATGAAATTATCTAGCCACTATTCTCAGAAAAGCTGTTTATAAAACAACTTCAGCATCTACAGCAGTTGCTATAGTTGAAGTCACTGCAGAATTTTCCTGTCCCAGAAACTTTATTTTTTCTATATGCAGCCTTTTGTGGCTACAACACAATGCCAAGAGATTCAAGAATTGTAAATCTTTCCTCTACCTTTCCCACTCTTCTTCAAAGTGCATAATCAATGATATGTTGGCCCAGTTTCCAGAATCATGTCAAGATCCATTCACACTAAAGCAGTCTGTCATTTCCATGAGAGAGGAACAACAAAAAGATGCCTGCTATTACAGCTTTGAGAGTATACATTATTTATTTTGAGATATTTAAATTATTAATTAGGATAATTCCATTTTTGCAACAGAGTCTCTGGTCTTTAGAGGAAACGGGCCACATTCAGTAGGACTTCAGCATACACTCAGTAAGCATAGTGCCACTCAGTTCCTTTCCATGAGACACTTTAGCATCACCTTTACATCCCTTCACAGCAACAACATAATGAGTAACACAAAGATTAGGTCAGGAGAAAACCCACTTGTTTTTAAAAGGGAGATTTGGGAGCCAGGGTAAGGAAGTATGCTGTCAACTATGGCATGTGATCACCTTACAGCAACTACCTATAACTTGCATTTTACATCCTGCGTATTACAAGAACAGCAGTAGCATATTAATTTTTAATATTTCCCTGTATTAAGTGTATCTGTGGTTTGAGAATCCTGGAATCAATAACACAACTGGAAACTCTGATACAGTCCAGAAGAAAGTATCTGCAATGGATTAAAGCATTTCAGAGCTCAGCAGTCAAAATGCTGGTTCAGGTATTGTGTTTGACGGGAAACTAACAATTCTTTGACAGCTACCTGATGTATCTGATGACTTAATGCTGAAGATTGGTACTTCCCAGCTACCTCAGCAGAAAACACTTTAAGTTTATAAAGCTTCTTTCTGTGATGCAACCCACAGGCTCCCAACTCCACAGGCTCTATTGCCTAGTTGCCGTCGGTCCTAACAGAGAAACTGGGTCACATTTCGTCCTTCAGACGGCGCGATGCGATGGCGAAGCCGCAGCCGGGCAGCACCGGTGTCACAGACCCCCCGTGCCCGCAGTGCCGCGCCGTGCGGGGCCGCCTTCCCTGCCGAGGGCTCCTTCCT
>VWZF01003190.1:1658616-1890789 GCA_013396755.1 Sclerurus mexicanus
CAGGCGGGTCAGGCGGCTTGCGGGGCCCGAGAACGGCGTCAGAGCCACGCGGGCTGGTGTTCGATGTGATTTTTCTCCGTGGAGCTCCACAAAACTAATCCTCACTGTGTCGTGGTCTACTGATCCCTTCCTTTTACTCCTGCTGCTGCTTTCATAGCTTTAATAAAGGGGCAGCGTCTTGGGGGTGCCTTTTCTCTTTGTCAGGGCCGTTCACTGTGCGGTATATGCAAGCACCCCTTGTGGTTGATTTTACAAGCAGGGTAGGTTTGAAGCCATGTGTACTTAAAAGCCTCATAGACAAGGTCCGGTGGGCAGAGCGTGCTGCAGCGGAGCGTTGTGCCCGTCCGCACCCCCTGCCCAGGCAGGACGGCTCCTCCAGCCCCTCAGCGGCCCCAGGCCCTCAGACCCGCGCAGGAGGAGTTTGTTTGTACCACAGCGAGCAGGGCCTGCTCTGGGCCGCCTTGGGGCTGTGGGCAGACCTGAGCACAGACCTGTGTGCTGGACAGAGAAAGGGAAGGATGAGAGTGACACTTCTGAGCGGAGTAGCGAGATTAGGGCCGAGGTCAGGAACCACGAGCTGGGAATTTTTGTCCAGGATTGTTTTGACTTTTTTTTTTTTTCCTGTTTAACTGCCTTTTTATGTTCTGCTGTGTGTGGTGGTCAGGAGTCAACGTGAACTGTGATGTGCCGTCTCACCACTGTGCATTTACCCCATTGGAGAGGCTTAAAGGAGGTCCCTTCTCTGCGTGCTAACACCTGCTGTAAATGCAGTGCTGGGGAGACAGTAGTACCTTCTACTAACATCAAGAGTTAGTGTCTGTCTGCCATCAGCTGTGTACAGCATTCATACATTTACTGTGTTTAAATTGCTGGGGTTTAGGGGTTTAGGACCCCTAAGTTATGTGGCTCTATTCTGTCCCCCTAAGTTATGTGGCTCTATTCTGGCTCCAATTGTTTCACTATTAATTAATCCAAGATTACTTAAATGTGAGCTAAATGCACCCCAAAGCATATCAGTATTTGTTATGGTTTTGTGGTTTCAGTTTGTTTTGGTTTTTGGGAGTAAAAAGTTCAGAGTTGGTGCAACAGACAAAATACCCTGTACCACTTAAGTTATGTAGCTTTCAGGTTTGTGTTTTGATGAAACACTTGGTATTTACATTAATAATTTACTAAAAAAAGCATTCTGAGTCTCTGACAAATTCCATCAACCCCAAATTTATATTAAAGAGTTTATTAAGTAATGAAAGTAGATATTTTAAATATTGTTGGCAATTTTACATGCCCATATCCACAGCTGCTAGCTTGGGCAGAAAGCTTTGGTATCTGCCCTTCTTTTACTACAGTTAAATATTAAATATATTTGCTTTGACTGGGATTGTTCTCTGGGTTTTGTTGGGGTTTTTTTTGGGGGGGGGGGGGGGGGGAAATCTATCATGAAGTTTTACAGTATGAAGCAGCCTGTTTACATTGTTCTTCCAAAATGGAAAGATTCATTTATGGATGAGATTCCTTGATGGAGTTCATGAAATGAACTAGCTTTGTTTTGCCTGAACGTCAGGTCATCTTGGTATCATTGTAAGGCATCAGGTCAGTAATTGTTCAGTCCCAGTCTCCAGGAGTGAAACCCAGCACTGCTGGAGCTGCTGATGCCAAACCCAGCTTCAGGGCAGGACCTGCCCAACCTACTGTTGCCTTCAAAGGAGGAGTGATCTAGAAGTGTCAGGATATCAGTCATGACAGTTAGGATATCAGTTGTATTCTTTTCCACTCTGAATTTGTCTTTGAGCTATTGTAGTGATTCAGAGGAATGTCTGAAGCTGTGGAGAGTTTTCCTGTTGGAAAAGCAGCCCATGCCTGCCTTAGCCATACTTAACCTTATATTCACAGTTAGTTTTTCAAAAGGCAGTCATCAGCTTCTGAGAGCCCTACAGTATGACTCTATTGGAGCAGTTTTTCTTATGTCTGTTTTTTCTTTTTGTTTGAATAGTTCCTGAAATCAGTTGAGAGTCGATTATAGAGGATGTCTGCTTCTTTCCTGGGGCCCAGCATCCAAGGGCAACTGCTTTGTCAAAATCTTCTTTCATTTGAGCTTTCCTCTTCTTGCCTGTTTTCATACTTCATCTGTCTCATGTTGACTTTCACGCTCATTGTGTTGGTTGGGACTTTCTGCCCTTTTGAGTGTGACAAAAGCTCTTGGTGTTCATCTGGGAAGCATTACTTTTGCCATTTAAAACATTCCCAGGTTACTGTGATATTTGTTAATTTAGAGGCCAAGTATAAACATATTTGCTGCACACTCATAGAGTAGTCAGGCTTTTCTAAAGATCACATGAGCGTCATTAATAAAAGTAGTGACAGCTTGGCCATTAGAACCATCTCTGCTATGAGACTTAGCACCATTGCTGCTCTTTTGCCATGAGGACCACTTACACCAGACATCTGCTGCACTTCTGTTTTTTATTTGGTAACTCGTAATTTGTATGTCACTTGGGAAATGGAAAACATAAAAGGCAAATCAGAAAATTCTGGTTTGCTTTTGTTCAAATATATATGTATATGCAAGCTGTGTGTTCTTCAGAAGAGTTCAAGAGTGGGAGGAACATTATATATTAGTTTATTATTAGCAATAATAAAAAAAAATTAAAAATCTTAAAAACAATCCTTGACTGTTAGTTTGAGAAGATAGTGGTTTACATACTCTGCATGATACTAAACAGTTGCTGGTGTCAGTAGATACAGTTGACTCTTCAGCATGGTTTTTCTGGGAGGCAGTTGCATCAAGAGAAGGTGCCTAATCAAAATTATCCTGAAGAGATGTCTTTTTTTGCAGATTTTGTTTTTCTCAGCTCTTTGTCTGAGGAGAAATATGATTGTAGATAATGTAAGAATCAGCTGAATCAAACATGTTTGTTTTCTCATCCACAATCTGAATTACCAAGATAGGTAATGTGTGTTGAACATTTCCACATGCAGATAGATAATCACTATCCCTCTTGTTTTTACCTCAGTTATGTAAAAGCTTTTGTGTCGGTGCTGGTTTATGGAGTTCCGAGCTCTGGCTGCTCTCTCCCTGTGCTCCTCCTTCCGCTGGCTGGTGTAGCTGGTTGTGGAGGCATGGATGAACTGCCAGGAAACTTACCTGGGTTAAAATAATCTTTTTTGGATAGGTTCCTTTTTAACTTGGGTGAGTTGTTTGATCTGGTTCCTGTGTAATTTGACAACTGAAAGGAAGGTACCAGAGTAGGAGTGAAAGAGAGGAGTTGGGATCTACTTAAGCCATTGCTTCTGCTGAAGGAATTGAACATGGAACTATACCTTGAAAAATGGAGGTGATGGGCTGGGCATCAGTCAGTGCTTGGTCGCAGAAGGTGTTAATTTGACATTGTAGTCCCAAAGTGTGTAGAAAAAAAGATTTCATTTCCTGGTAGGAATGTTGTGCTGATGAGGCAGTATGTTTTTGCAGGCATATTGTTATTTTGTGTTTTAAGGTATTGTATCAATCAGATTTCCAGTTACCAGTGTGTGATCTAACAATCTAAAATGCTGTACAACAGCCCAAGAAACTTTTGTTCCCATCTTTCATTCTTTATAATGGGGACATATCAGTTGCTGTCCTCCAGTCCCCTGAAAGAGTAGCTCCTGGGGAAAATACTCACCTTTTTCTTATATAAGGAATGTTGTTTGAAATAAAAAACTAAAGGTATTTATCATACTTTTATTTTTCTGCATCTATGTGAAGATTAAATATGGGGACATCTGCATATAAATTATTTATAAAGGGATCTTTAGACAGACTGACAATGTCTTTCTTTGCCCTGTGTTATTTGGAATATACTCTGTATTGTCTGTTGACTTCGGCTTCGTTTAGACATATGTGAGAATTTGCACTTGTTTGCTTTACTCTCTGTCTTTCTCTCTTTTATTTATGCATGATAGACAGTACTGATTTGTAATTATGCCATGTCCATATTACATTAGCAGATATATTGGCTGGTCTATTATTTTCAGGCACATGGCCATGGAGGCTATGATTCTGATTTCAGTGATGAGGAGAGTGGAGAGAAGTCTCTGCAGAAGACTAAAAGGTAATGTACTACAGAATTAACACTTTGCATTATGTATTTTGTGCAAATGGCCTCTTAGTGTGCATAGAAGATTATGCTGTTGTATGTAAAGTCTGGTGTTAAAATGGTTTTTGAAAAAATCAATCTCTTTGATTTCTGCATCTCCTCATGTCAAGCTTGCCAAAGCTTGTCGTCTCCTAGGGGCAGCTGATTGAGATCCATTCTGCCATCTCCATCTGGTGTCTATATGCTCCTCAGTTCTCAGAGCAGAGTGTTTCATTTTTCCAAGCATTAGTATCCACTGCTGGGGTTTGGCAGCATTTCTGACTTCACTGTGAATCCATCAGGACAAATGGAACTGCTAGGAGTGCAAGGCAAAAAAGGCCAAGTGGTAGCAGGCTTTGTAGATATAAAACATATAAAGTGAAGAACTGCTGCTGCTTCTTTATTATGTGATTTGTGAAGAGACCTGGGAATTGGTGAATTGTGTGTACTCAATCCTTGAAATATAAGTTTACATCTTTTATTTGAGATTACCTTTGCCAGTTCTTCCAGTGGTTCGCACAATTACTGACCTGGAATTTTGTAGTCCAATTTCATTATATTGTAAAGATTTTTATTTATTTTGCTTTGGCACTATAGTCCTTTGACACTTTCTTTACCATACTGAACATTTGGCCTACATTATGCATATACTTTTCTTACTTTTTCTTGTCTCCCTTGCTCTTTTATTGGAATTCACTTAAGAAGACTTGCTGGAAACTTTCCTAGGACTCTTGCATATTTTCCTTTGTAGAAAAATTGAAAGAACGGGTTTTGTAGTGTCTGACTGCATTCTGGGGAAAAAATTTTCATGTTTTAGGCATTGGAATAATAGCAGTCATTGTGCTGTTTCATTTGTTTTATAAATATAGCTGTTCTCCATTAAAACAATGACTGGTTTTGTTCAGATTTTGTTTTCTTTAAGAGGCCATTATACATTCTACCATTCCGCTTTCTAGGTGGAATATTAATTAACTGTCAAGAGCCTTTCAAAAATTCAGTCATTATCCTTGTTCTGGCACGCTACTGCTGATTCCCAGTAGGGCTCTTAGGTTGGTTCACTCTCTCTCTATGTATATCATCATGCTCCGTGATGATATTTATTTTCACTTTAAGGAAAATAGTGGCCTTAAATTTTCTCCAAATTGCTGTTTTATGGAGTTTCCTTATGGGAATTTTGTGCTTACAGATCCTTTTGATCAAACGATACCCTTAATTTCTGGAGTTCCTTATTCCATAGCTTGAAATATAAATTTCCTGGCTTGCTTTCTTCAGGTTTCTGACTACCATTCTTTCTGTAAGCTGATAATTATGGAAAAATCTTTTCTTCACCTTTATTCATGAATTAAACTAACTAAATATACTTTTTACTAGCTAAAATGCATCCCTTTATATTTAACTTTTTATTACCATGTTGAATTCTTAAAGTATTTTTGGATATCTACTGACAAGTATGGTTCGCAACATGGCAATCGAGTTTTAAATTTGTGATTCTTGTGATTGCAAGAGGCAGAGCTGCTTAGTGAGGTGTTGGGACACTGGCATGGAATGGGGAGATAGGGTTACTAGCAGTCAGTCTCATTCAGTGAATGCACTGTCCTTCCTGTTCTTCCTTTGCTGTGCAGCTGACATTTGTGGAGGACTTTGAATGTAGAGTGAAACTGAGGAAACTTCTGGTGGTTCTGTACTGATAATATTGATAAAACTAAATATTACAAATTGCTGGTTTAAGCATTTTCCTTTAAATGCTAGCTGTAAGCAACTGCCTGTCTGATTTTGCTCTTTACATGAGGTAAAGTCCATGCTGATGTTGGTTCTGAAGTTTTTATTCCTGCAGAAACTAGCATTGTAACAGTTTTTATTAATCAAGTTAGTGCAGGGTTTGTCATAGGGAAATTACACTGCTTATGAAAAGTTCTTGACTAACTTTTCTTCCTTTTTCCCACCTACCTTTAGAATAGAGGAAGATGGCCTTCTGATAAAGCCATTCCAAAAAGCAAAACAAGGAAGTGTGGTTCACAGACAGTTTGCAGCTGAGGAATGTGATAGGTATCTTTAATATATATTTTATATATTGCTTTTTTGAGATATTTTTCTCTAAACTAAAAGAGCGCTTTGCTGACACATGTTTGTTATTACAGGGAAGAAGCAAGAAAAAGAAGATTTCACTTGATATCGATGAGTGCTGTATCCTTCTGTTTAGTTTTTCTTCAAGTTGGAAGAAGGGGCACAGGTTATCCATTATGGTAAAATACTGGGATCTCTTAGCACAGCAGTTGGCAGTGCACCAGCAGATAGTGAGTTGTTCTTCAGAGGAGCTACTTTTTGCTGTTGATATAGAAGTTAATTGAAAATCTTTTTAAGAGTTCATATAGAATGTTTTTATTTGTGAAGAAGCTCATTTTCTGAGTAATTACACATTTTGCTCAAATTATGGTACAAAATGTGTTTCAAATTACATCTCTGAGGCCAAAGTGCTCTAAAAAGCATTACATATTTTTCCATGATTTTTGTCTCCAAACTAAAGCATACAACTTTTATTTGTATGTTGATGGTAGAAAAGTGATAAATTATTCCATTTTAGTAGCCAGACTGTTTTTATCATACAAAAATACAAACCTGTTTTAAATCAAAACTGCAGTACTAAGAAGCTGTTGTCTAAATTATAGCTGAAAAAATGAACCAAGTTTCTGTGTATATGCATACAGAGCATCTTTGATAAAGAAAGACAGTTTTATAAAGGCCTGGCAGCTGAATGAGGTTTTAAAAATGAAATTGCCTTGAATTCCTGTATTTGGAAAGGACCTTCTATGAGAGGTTATTAAGTAAATTCTGTTCTTTCTGGAAATTACCAAACTGTTTATGAGAAAAAAAATGTCTTTCTGCTAAGTATATAAAAAGTATTTTGGGTTTGGTTTTTTTAGTTTTAAACTATGGTAAAACAAAAAAGGTAAGTTCTGAAATGATCCTTAATTGCATTATTCAGTATGAAAGACATAAAAAGTTTGTGCATGACTACATTTTATACTATGGTGGCAAAATAGAGGATTTCCGACGATCTGGGTGAGAACCATTAGCAAACTTGTGCCTCTAAAGCTCCCCTCTTATGTCAAGCTGTTAAATATATATTATAGGTTTGAGGGCAGAGACGAATGTGGCTGCGGATGAAATTACTAATTATTTTGGTCACAAACAGTAACTCCAGTAATTGTAAATTGTAAATCCAAAACACAAAATTGCGTTGTTTCATTTTGGTTTCATATTTTTAGATCAGAATTTACCATGAGCTGAATTATTCTTGTTTTGTTATGTAAAAGGAAAGATGACAGGTGAGCATTAATTGAGAGTACATTGAGAAATATCTGTCAGTACCTTCAAAATAAGTCTGAAATACTTCTGAAATGTGCAGAATTGCTATCCATTGTCCAGAATAATGATAACCTTCTTTAGAGCTATCTAGGACTGCCTTTTAAAATCACTGTCTTCAATAAAGTGTAGAAAGTATTTTCAGACAGGATCACATAATCCACAATTTCAGTGACCATTTTCCACCATGAGTTTTGGAGGTTTTTTTGGAACAGGTATGCCAGGGAATATATTTTTGGTAGTTTTATTTCATAGCAATGTATTCCTTTATGCAGTGGAGATCACAACTGTGAAATACTGATGCTTACCAAGTTATTATTTGATGGACTTTTCATTTTAATGGTACATTGTTCTAAAAAAAGTGTGTCCTTTTATAGAGCAAATGACAAGACGGATCTTGATGTTATTAGAGAAAACCATAGATTCCTGTGGAAGGAAGAAGATGAAGCAGACATGAATTGGTACATAGACCTATTATAGAACATGTTATTTTTAGATCAGTTGTACTAAATTTGTAGTGTCCCCTACTAATTAAGAATAACTGTGCATACTTAGTAATCTTTCTTTGATGCATTTGAAAATGAAAGACCATTAGGAGGTCTTTCATACTGCAGTATTGCTCAACTGGCAATGCAAGTTGATGACAGAAAGAATTAATAAATAATTGTTCATTCTCTGAGATCCAAATGACTGTTCTGAAAACACTGAAGAAAGCCGAGTTTGAAAAAACATGGGTTAGTATGTACTGTAGCTTTATTTTATATATGTTTTTCCAGTTTTATGGAAATTAGTCTTTAGTTTAAGGAGTGTGTATCTGTTGCACTTCTCTGCAACTTGTGCTCTTTGGATGAAATAACATGTCTTGCTAATGTCATTACCATGTAAAATTATTTATGTCATGTTCTGTATTTAGTAAATAATACCTTTTGTTATAGGGAGAAGAGGCTTGCAAAGAAGTATTATGATAAATTGTTCAAAGAATACTGCATAGCAGATCTCAGCAGATACAAAGAGAATAAGGTATGTTTCATTATGATAAATCATACTAGTTTTAAAGTATGTCCTTTTTAAAAATTGCCTTATGATTGCGGGTATGTTGTGAAACCAGGATGTTGTACCCCTTTCCGAGAGAGACAGCTGTGAGAATTTGTCAAGTTACTTAATAAGCAGCAGCAGTTGGAATCCAAACATTGTCACTGCCCCAAAAATGTGCTTCTGTGGGAATAGGAGCATTTCTGTCAGATGGTGTTTCATGAAGAGGTACCTTGTGTGTGAAGAAGGCAGAAAATGCAAAGGGGTTAAAGGAAGAAGGCTAGAAAGGTTGCTTGGAGAGGAGCAATAGATAAAGCCTAAAAAAACCCTGGAATGTTACTGTTAAAAAGAAAAGTCTAAAAAGAGTTTTGTAGTTGAATGCTGGCAAAAACAATTTTGGAAAAGTCTATTCTAAAGTAACATCTTTTGCTGGTTGTTCTTTTCTGTTTCTGGAAACGGGATTTGTATGTGCCTTGTAAATAAATAGAATTTCTTAAGAGAAACAGCTCAATTCCAGCACCAGGTTTTCTTCTTAACTGCAGCAGCCTTTATTTTCTCCAGGTTTTTGGCTGACTAACTTCTTAGTTAAAGAGTATACACGGATTTTGTGATTTTTGCAAAGTGTTGCTAAGCTCAGATGTGTCTTGGTGGTGTTAGCACACAGCAACCCAGCTCTGTAAACAGAGTCTATGTAGTCCTTTTAGACTATTTATAGTATAGAAAATTACATTCACTGGTAAATATTTGTGAGAACTGAGCTTAACTCTGTTAGGCAGAAAAGATGACAGTCATCTAAACAAAATTGGAACAGTAAAATGCAAAAATTTAATTAAAACTTAAAAAAATTAAAATGCTGAAAGTGTCTTCCCTCCTTTTTTTGAGTAAATTTGATTTTATTTTCCTACAGCCGTTTCATATCCCTCAATGTCCATTCCGTCCCCTGAGTGATTTCCCTGGAGCAGGCTTACAGATTTTGTTTCTTTCGCTGCTGTGCCAAGTTTCTGTGTGTTTGCTGCCTTTTGTGGGAAACTGTTCTGCACCAGATTCTTTTGTGTTGTGTGAACAGTTTTTCCCTGTCAGACTTCAAGCGTGTCTGTCCTAACTTTAAGGTCGCTCTCAATTCCCGTTTATACTCATAAGTCATTACCTATATTTTTGGAATTGCCATGTCAGCATGACTGCTGTGTCATGCAGTTTGTAAAATATTTGTGCTTTCTGTTCTCAAATACATTCTGATCATATGAAAGTCCTTTCTTAGAAATTCATAGAAAAACAGAAAAAAAAAAGAGATTTTTTTCAATTACTGGTTTATGCCTATGTTTGGTACAGAAGGATTTCAAAGCAGAGTTTTTTCTTAGAAGTCTGAAATATGCTCCTGATCTCATTTGCACCAATGGAATGCAGTCTGTGCTTTCACATTTTTCCTGGTTTTATTCTTTTTGTGCATTTCCAGAAACTGCTGGGTCTTTTTAGCCACTCAGGCTTTCTGTTTTGCAGTGCTGGTGCTGTGAGATGTGCAGGGTAGATAACAAGCTTCTCAGCTGGCCAACTTTTTGCATGATAGTTGTTGATGCTTTATATGATGATGCTTCATCTTGATATAAGAAAGATATTTTTTACAGTGAAAAGATTCATTCGCTGGTACAGCCTCCCCAGTGGCACATTACAATCCCCATCACTGGAGGTTTTGCAGGTGCAATTGCACAGGGTGCTGGATAATCTCGTCTGGCCCCATTTCTCAAGAGTGATTGAACCAGGTGGTCTGTCGAGATGCCTTCCAACCTGGGCTCTTCTTTGGTTCTGTGATATAATATCCTGCTAGATGGTGTCAGAGTAAAGTTGGAGATCAGTTTTCTGCGATGTTTTAAACATATGTATTGTACAGATTGAGACTTGCATATACATGCTCATCTGTCTTTTCACAGCTGTAATTATTCTGCTCCAACCAAAATCTTTTAGTCAGGTAATTTTTCTAGAGATCTCTGCATAAAGGTTGCAGCTCAGATCTCTCTTAGGCCTTTTCTTCCAAGAAAAGACACTTTTCCCTAATATTAGATAACAATAAGGACTAGTTTCATGGGAGCATCTCTCTTGAGGTCTTGAAAAATAAACAACAGCTGAAGCTCAGAAGAAAACAGTAAGAAACTCCAAGACATATGAAGCTCCAAGGGTGCAGCCACATTGCAGGTACTGGTTCAGTGGTTCAGACTGTTTTGCTCACATACGCACATGGTTATGCACACATACACACACACACACACACACACACAGAGGGATGGCTGAGACTCCCTGGTCTCACAGCACACCTCAGTGCTGTCAGCCCTAGAGATACAGCAGCGCTCTCACACCCAGAACTCACCAGTGCACACCCACTCACCCTCCTTGCTCCCTGACCCTTCATCTCACCAATGGCTGCTCTGGCTTGGTCTTCACTGGTGCTCACACACTCATCTTGGTTGTTGGCACTGCAGGCAAAGAGGATCCTGTGATCCATGATCCCACTTCCCATTGTGTGGTTAGGACATACAATCTTTTAATCAGAAATGCCAGTGTGAATCTCTGGTGTGAGGCCACTTAGAGACAGTGGAAGAGTGTGTTCTGACAGCTTTTGCTTGTGATGGGTCCGTTACTCCTTACTGTTTTCCCTAGATAAGAATTTTTTAGGTCAAGGTTGTCTTTGAACCTTCAGTGCCTCTTGTCTGCAAGCTTTCAGGCTGATAAATGACCCTCTGTATTGTCAGAGTTTAGTTCTATTGTCAGTTTTGCAATGCAGCAAGGGAGGGTACTCTGCATCTAAGCTTTACTTTGATATGCATTGGACTTGAAATGTTTCTTGTTTGCTGTCTGTGTGCTTTGTTTTGTAGCATAACAGTTTAGAAATGTCTTCTATTTACTAAGAAATGAAATCTGTTTGACACCTGGTCATTAAATAGGATACATTTTATTCTTTTGTTTTATTTTCAAATTTCTAGGCCAACTTGTCTTCCACTTGGAAATGTTAATATGTTTACTTTTGTCATTGTTTTTCAGTATGGAGGCTTTCCTGTGAAAATAAAAATATTTAAAGTATTTTTATAAATAAAATACCATTTTGGTGAACAGAGGCAGATATTTTTAATTAGAAGAGAAAGAAACTAATTTTCCTGATCAGAATTGAGTGGATGAACCACATACCAAACATCAATCAACTGAAATTAGTCTTGACAGTGCTGAATATGTTGACTACTCACAACTTAATTTTGGTTCTTATTTTAACAGTTTGGATTTAGATGGCGACATGAGAAAGAAGTAATTTCAGGAAAAGGTAATGCTATCTTTCTTTTTTTATTGCATTTCTTTGAGCTTTTCTTCCTAAATTTTGACATAGTTTTGTTGCACAGTATTTGACAATACGGTAAGTTTGTCAGATAATAATGGACAATAAATTGATTTAACTTCCAACTTCACTGTTTTATCCCACATGGGTGTAGAGTAAACACTGATCTGCATATATTAAAATTAAAAGAACATGTGGTTTATTTTCACAAGGTCAAATTTGTAATGAACACCACCATAATGCATTTGATAGTGTAGAATTGCATGGATGTGCTTTTTGGGTGCTTTTCTCTGGTAGTTCTGTTACCTCATTGGCCTTTGTTGCTCTTAATTGAAGTCTCTCAGTACTTTTTCTCAGGAAGTAATTTATTTATTACAGTTTTTTTAATGCTGTTCTGCAAAACGTTAACTTTTAATCAAAGTTCCTTGTGTGATGTCTGTTTTAGCCTAAATTGGTTTTGAAAGCTTCAGTGGGAATAGTTATCATGTCTCCCAATCCTGTTTCTAAATCAGTAGCTTCATTCTGTGTATGAATTCTTACCATTGTGTTACTGAGACCTTGCACAGTGGTTCCCATTCCATGGCCTAAGTTCTTGGGTTTTTTCAAGTTGCTGAAAAAGTGAGAAGATGAGGTGAATGTATTGCTCTTCCTGTGGGTGGATCCTCGTGCACGTGTAGTTTTCAGAAGTCAGGGATGCACATGCAAGAAAGTTGCATGGAGTGATACTGGTGATCAGTATCACTCAGTTACAGTTCTGTAAAGAGCTTCATTCTGTAAACAGCTCTATTATAACATATTATAAAAAGTAAAAAAAATAGTTTTTTAAAAATAGATATTTTTCACACTAGGAAATGTGAGCATTAATGGTGAGGATTTTTAAGGTATAAAGATTAAAGCTTCTAAAGGTAGTTGTATCAATATGTTGCATTCAGCACTGTAGGTTGTATTACCAGATAGTTACATTTGATGCATGCTTTATTGAAAGCTCTAAAAAGATAATTAAAATTAAATGATCTTTGCATCTTCATGGTGAAAAAGAATTTAAAACTGCATTGTACTTTTAATATCTGATTCTCCATATTTTAAAATGTGGCAGAAGATGCATAATTGCATGTTTCAAGGTTTTTAATGGAATCCTAATGAAAAGCGTACAGTGGAATATATTAATTGATAAATCCTCCCTTTCACCACTGGAGGGCGCGAGAACCCAACGCGCTCCGTGTCACGCTCTCCACGAGTGCGGTTCCAAACGATCCTTTAAAAAAGACGTGGGTCTTTCATGCTATTTTTAAATATAAATCAGCAATATAAATTGATGTACTCTAATAAAACGTTAATACCTACCTGTCGGATAATTCCCCTTGTATGTACTTATTTCAGCTATGTCAGTAATAGTGGTGGGGAGAACCACTGTTGGTGCACTGTACTATGGTTTTGGTTGTGTTAAGAAGGGAATTTAGGAATGGGTTACTCTCATTTGGTTGCTTTGCTGTTGATATCTGTTTTTGTATGGTCATGAAGAAGAAGGGCTAGGATAAGTGAATGGAGAGATATCACTTCCCTTTTAATACTAATTCTAAATGCCACATTATTTCTTTTGCCTCTTTTCTCGTTCCAGTCTTTTGCTGTATGTGTTTTGAAAGGAGGCCATATTGGAGATTGGTGATGACACGGGATATGATAGCCATACCATACATAGGGTTAAACATATTTAATGTATATTAATTGAAGCTTTTCTTTTTAAGGGGAGTCCTGAGGGTTTTTACCTTCAAATGTGTGCATTGCAAGTGGTGTTTCATTGCAGAACTGAAGTATCTGAGGACACTGCCAATCCACTAGTTAGCAGCTTAAGCAGAATTTTCTGAGGTTAATCATTCACCAACAGTCCTGCTTGTGAGGCTATTAATACACATCCTTCACATCCCTTCTGTCAGCCCTGTATATGAATCAGTCTTCTGCAAAGGGAATATACATATCTTTATTACTCTAATATTGGGATTTCAGTGGTGTAAACGTCACTGGTTATGTGCAGATTGTTTTAAAAGCAGTGTTGCTTTTCACATAATGAACTGAAGGAAGCTTTTAAAGCTGACATATAATTTCTCACAAATTTGTACTTCCTTTTCTTAAAAGAAAGGTGTTTATGGAAAGTCAGAAGAATACAAATTGTATGTGCAGTGTATCAGGTAAACTAGTTGGGTAACAAGAACATGGGCATGTTAATTTGTTATGTACATGATACTTTCAGTATTTTGATGTCATTAAAGATGCCTGTCTGAATCACACCTTCTCATCCATCATCCCCTACTAAGTAATTATTTAGGATATAGAATGTATCCTAGTAACATTCATTTTTTTCAGAGTTCAATGTTAGGCTTATTGTTTCATAGCATATCTTCATCCATACATTTCAAAACACAGTTCAAGTTGTGTTTTTTTCTTTGCAAATAGGCAGTATTAGACAAGTATGATTGATTGATTGCTTTGTGTTGTTCTCTGATGTTGTTTTCTTAATCTAGATGTTATTTTTAGATTTGTATTGTTTTTTCTTTGAAAATGAATGGGAAACAAAAAGCAAAAACTGAGCAAAATTGGAAATAACAAATCCAAACCTATGCATGTTAATCACTGAACCACACTTACTGTTTTTGATCTCTTTACAGGTCAGTTTTCCTGTGGAAATAAGCACTGTGATGAGCAAGTAGACCTGAAGAGCTGGGAGGTGAATTTTGGTTACGTTGAACATGGTGAAAAGAGGAATGCACTTGTGAAATTGCGTAAGTCAGCCCTCCAGGGATGTGGGCACTTAAAAGAAGACAAATACCTTGTGTTCTAAAAGCCATCGAGCAAGACTCGATGATACTGATACTAGTTCATGCAAAATGGAAAATGCTGAGTAGGAGATAATTTTGTTAAATTAATCACAGATGGTCTTGATTTAGAGAGAACAGCTATTGTCATTATACGTGGTGAAGTTGTTCCATGTTCATACTGTATATTTTGTAGGGTGGTGTCATAAAATTAGAATAATTGATTATAAGCTGTTTTGTATACAGGCATGTCTTGTTTTAATGGACAGCTTCATTGCAAGAAGGGTTTCAGCATTGTCATTGCTCATTCAGTTACTTGGCTTAGGAGTTGTTAGGGTTTTGGGCCAGACAACTTCTTGCACACCTTCAGCTCTACTGATTTTAATATTTATGTTTTCTTACAAAAGTTCTACCTTTAATTAAATAATTTCCTTTTCCAGTCTTTCATCTTGACTGGGATTTTCTTGTTCAGTATTGTGTGCATTTTGATGCATCATCAGATAATTAAACTTACCGCAGTTTACACAGTTACTTTGTGTAAAACAAGCTGATGGTGGGGGTTTTTTTTGTGCACAAGACAGTCCATGTGGGAGCACTTGGTCTCTGGCAAAGCTCTAAGATACTTATGGATCTTCAGTATTATTGTGGAACAATTTGATCTGTTGACAAAGATCCATAAAATGGGATGTCTGTATGTGATAAGCACCGATACTTTTTTAATGAATAGTTGCCAGTGCTAAACCTGTGACCTTTCTCCATGTTTAGTAAAATCTGGGTTTGTACTGAAGACTTTCATTGTGGTATTTTTCTTAGTCCTGACTGTAATTACACTGTAAGTACTATTTTGAAGGAAAAGCTACTGAAACTGAAAGGTGTAGTTTTGTCTACAAGTTTTGTTAATTATGCTTATCAAAATCATGGCTGCAATGGTCTCATTTTTTCTTTTTCAGGACTATGTCCAGAATGTTCCCACAAACTAAACTTTCATCACAGGTAATGAAATATTTTGTTAATATGGGGGCTGAATTATTGATAGGTTACAGTTATGAATAGCAGATAGGGGAAAGACTTCAGCTAGATGATTAGGAACTTCATTTATGCTGAAATAGCATAAATATTTTGGAGTTCTTATAAAGCCACTGACTTGTCCCTGTTTGGAGTTAGAGATTGTGCTAACGAAAGTACAAAACTCTCAAACTGGAAGAACCCGATCCCTACCACCACAGAGGTTTCATTTACCTTATTTCAGCCCGGTGATTATTTTTCTTACCTGAACATTTATGCAAAACACTTTTATTTTCCCTCTTACTGTGTTTCAGAGCTGAAATGCTTTCCCTTTTATTAAAAGTCTTGGTGTTATGTGTGAGTCAAGTGACTGTGCTTGAAAAGTTTGAATTTGAGTGTTCTTTGAGAATCACTTACTAATAGGAGAAAAAAATAATGTATTTTCAACCTACAAAATATGTGCATTAAGATTATTTTTTATGACTGTAATCTTATTGAATTCCACAGCTATTGACATGCAGTTTTTATGATTTTTTTAATCTTGATGTGACATTAACTTAGTTGCGTGTCTCCATAATTAAGCCCTACAATTATCTGCTAAGCATATGAAAAGGAAACCTTTGAGCTGGGAAACAATGATTTCTTTTCTGAAGTAACACAAATCACACATGCATCTAGTAGTTAATGCATTTTAAAAGTTAATTCATATTCAGTTTCATTAGAGCATTATTTAGGTAGATATTAAGAAGGATAATTAATTCACTGAGATTAGTTTGATTTGTCTTGATTTTTGTGACTAAAATCATAAAACCGCTTGAATTCAGAATAAGCATTGTCAAACATTTTGTCAGTTCCAGAGTAATACTTACTTTGAAACAATTTCCCTGACTTTTTTGTACAAGGAAGCTGGAAAAAGGTAGCCTATGTTCTTACAACAAGCCTGTATAAGTAATGCTGAAAATAAAATACAGGGGTTGGTTGTTTGTAGCAGCTTCTTAGGCTTGAGGGTCCTCTGCCTCAGGTTTTGTTGCTATCAAATGTGAAAATGTATTTTAAAATCTGTATTAACTCTGTTTTTCTCATCATATATACACAAAATTGTTTGCTAAAAAAATTTAAGAATTTGGGATATTATAGTTTTTTAATGTTTGTTTGACAACTCACTGTTTTGTTGTCTGTATCAGTGTTGTATTACTGACCGCAGCACTTTCTGTCCTTTGCCTTCTGCTACAGGGCATAAAGTGTTTCTATAGCACATTTCCTTTTAACTCAATTGATTTTTTTCAGTGTAAATACTATTAGATTTCTGAAAAAATGACAACTATTTGACTGAATTAAATACTTTAGATTTCCTGTTGCATAAGAACCAAATATAACAGAGAAGGTGTACATTCATCTGTTTTAAAGGAGGAAAGAAGTCAAAACACCCAAGAAAAGAGGCACAGCAGTACAGAACTCTAAAGAGCCAAAAAATAAGAAGACAAAATTATCTCATTCAGGAAAAAAGAAGTCCAAAAAAAAGACCCATAAAGGTATATTTAAGTTTTACACCTTCAGTTATTAAAATACTCAAATGTGTTAGTTGAACCTTAGTTTTGTTATAACTGCATAGATATAGACATATAGTTATGTATAAGTATAGATAAATACATTTAGTTATCCATAGAGATATGTAATTTTCTTGACTGTAATACAGATAGTCAAAAAGATAAATTTCTTAGGTAAAATTTCCTAGATGCAAAAGAAAGATAAATTTCTTAGAGAAGGAGAGCCTTTTGAAAAATATGCATTACCAGGAAGATTTGTCCAGGAATTGGACATTGCATACCAGAAAGGGTTGTGAAGTATTTCATTCCGTGAGGCTTTGGGGTTGAAAGCCTTTTGGAAATGTTAGATAACCTTTTTACACCACAGATCTTGGGATAGCATAATTGAGCTCAAACTGAAGACCCTTGCACTCATGAAAAAAAAAAAATCCTTTTACTTCAGTGTTTGCTTGCTCTCTTTACATGTGGTGTGTGCGTGCATGTGCACATGTTTATGTGTAATATATTGTGATAGAAATATCCTTGTAAACAATTTAAGATAACAGATAACCAAGGTAAGCTTACTATTTTTTTTTCTATTTTGCTGTTTCTTTACAGATCAGGTTTCTTCAGAAGAGTCAGATAATTCTGATAAAGGTAAAGGATTTATGTTTTTGTAATAAATTGTATTATTTAGATATTTGTCATTGATCTTAGTTTTATTAGCTGTTTTAATATATTATATGATAAAAAATGTCTGCAAACAAACAAATATGAAGGTTCAGATTAATTACTTACATATCTTGGAGAAAAAACATAGGGAATTTCAAGAAGGAAATTGTTTAAGCAAAGAACGAAAACATGGGCAGATAACAGAATGGAAATAATCAGAAAAATGAGAGGTCAGGCTGTAGAAAAGAGTAGAGGGTGCAAAAGCAGGTACGTTATTAATTGCATGGGTTCATGTATGCAAGTATCTGCTGTGTAATCTATGCTGTGTAAAGAAAATACTTTTATAACTACTACATTTTTCTTCACAGAAAATGTGATTTGTAATTAAATGTACTCTGCTAAAAAGAAAATATTTTAATTAAATCCTAGGCATTAATTGAAGTCTTTTCCAGCTACCACTTGTAGTACCTCAGAGACCTACCTGTTTCAGGTGCACTGAGTCTCAGCAACTGTATTAGGCACTGGTTGTAACCCAGTCGTTCAGGTTTCCAGTTTCTTTTTTGATGAAACAAGCCCCGTCTCCTGGTAATGCCAATTCCTGCTGCAGACTGTCTACAAGAGATTGAGTGTTTCTGCTGATTTCTCTGCTCTGCTATACATTTTTCAAGATGTCTTCAGGCTCTAGGTTTTCCAGTTAGATACAGGAAGACCTGAAGCAGTTTTCTTATGACTTGGACCAACCAAAGTTTCTGTTTTGTCAGGAAAGCTTTATTGGAAGATAGGGGTTTTGTAGGTCAGGGCTTATTTCTGATGCATTTTCACTCCTGTGTATTTACATGAAACAGTTATGTAGTAATTGTGTTTTCTGACAATTTCACTGGTAAATCACAACTGCTAAAAATTATTGTTTAAGTAAGGTAGTTGATTCATTTAATATCATTAATTGAAACTGTATTATAATTTTGGATTTGTGATTATTTAATTTTAGAAACAAAATGCTGTGCTGCTGTTTTGTCCAGATCAGTGTTGTTTTGTTTAACCAAAACATTAGTTCTTGATATCTAAGAATCTTTTTGATGCTACATTGATTAATGTTGCAAAACACTTTATGCTAAGTGTTCAGTTTATTCTCATAATTGCAATTGAACATTGCTCCTAGCAATATACCATCTAAGTAAAAAAAGATTATTTTAAAATTCATTTCATAAACACTCTAAATTTTTTTACAGATTCTGATAACAGCAATGCAGAAGATGGTCCTTCTGATGCTGACTTCTGGAAAGGTCCTCTGCAAGATGCAGACGAAAAGTCGCGGTTAGTTTGATCTGGTGAACTTACAGCTAGTAAATGTACAGTGTCCATTCAGAACTGCAAAGGCAGAGATTTTTCCCGAGTGTTTCAATGATTAGTCTGCCATTAAAAGTTATATCACATATTTTCTGTGCTGTGAACCTAAGAATGTGGTTTGAAAGAGGTGACATACACAACTCTGGAGGAGAACCTTTGTCAAGACACTGATACCACTGCTGTCTTACCCCCTACTATACCGTTAATTATTTTAGAAGTAAATCCTAACAGCTCACTGCTGTTGCACAGTTAAAAAAAGTGAAGGGTATTGGAATAAGTCAAAATTATCTATGCTTTTTACAATTCTAATAAGAAGTTTGCTAAATCTTTTTCTTACAAAGATTATCTTCTAGGTTCAAATCCAAAGCAGAACTGTCTTTGACTTTTTTTTGTTGTTGTTGTTCTTACAGGGAGGAGGAGTTTGATGAGTACTTTCAAGACTTGTTTCTCTAACACTTTAAATTGATGTAGGCTGATTTTCTTCATGAATTGTCAAGATGGAAATCTGGAATCCAGTCATAATTTACCAGAGACCTCTTTTTGCCAGCATACCTTTTCTGCAGTCACTCATGTGAACCATTTGTGTAGATTATCTTTGCAGAAGGCTTCAAATCTAAAAACTTGCTGTTTCTTGTGGTAGGCTGCATACTCATGAAACAAGAGAAGTAATTTTTTCAGTGCAAAAGATACATGGCACCCAAACTTAAACAAACAGGAATATAGTTTATTGACATTACATCATGGAAGTTCACTGCTTTTTATTTTATCCCAACCTTCAGTTGTTACCAGATTTTTGTAAAGGAGAATTTTGTAAGTTTCTGTGAGTAGTTTAATGTCATACACTCTAATACTCATATTTTTAATTAATTAAACAAGAGTTAATAGCCTTAAATTTATTGGTCATGTAGACTTTAATATTCAGGTAAGTAAGTATTGTCAAATGCTATTGGAGAAGTTCAAATTTTATCAAGTATGTACTCTGCTTGAATTAAGTAAATCATAGGGGAAATGTGTCCTGTACTCCTTTAAAAAGTTCTGTTTATTGTGACTTTGTTTTAAATTTTAGTTATAATTTGATGCATCTTGTAATTCCATTTATAAAAATTTGGTTGTTTGGTGAAATTTTTGATGTAAAACATAACATGTGTAGCTTTCTACCAGAGCTGTACATGTGACTTTTATGTTATCTGTGGCTTCTGATCTTCTTTCCATTAATTGAATGTTAATCCCTCTTTAAAGTGTAATCCTAAATATACAAGTAAAGCTTCAGAAAACTTATATTGCTTCAGAAACTTACTGGATTTGTCTTCCTCTTTAAGGTGTAACACATCTTTAAAGATTTGTTTGGTTATGTTTCCAAATAAACAGTCTGCACATGAATAGGTACAGTGGATATTTTTTTTCTGTCAGGTGAAAATTACTTTGGATATGTAGAACAAACTTTATTTAATTGAATTTTGATGTTATTCTGAGGAAAGTTAATGTTATATAAAATATATATTTGCTAAGTACTTCACACTGGAGGTATATGTATAGAAGCTATTTATAGTAAGTATTTGATGTGGAAAATGTAACAGCAGAGATGGTTGCAGTGTATTTATGAACATTTTACATGCACTTATATGAATAAGTTGAGAACTCTATTTACAAGTATTACTTAACATAATTACATTTTAAACAGTTGGTACTTACATAATAGATGACAGTACAAGGGCACATTTAGGGTGTCCTTGAGTAAGAAATAAATGTAGCCTTGCATGAAGGCTTCTTTAGGTAAGAAGGTGGATTTAAAGGTTAATTCTCTGTCATCTTGCAAGCTTGGTTGAGAGTCAAATCCAATCTGCTACAATCTGCTTACATGTGTGCAACTTGCCCAAAGGGGCTTTTGTCAAATGCGTTGCTATATTTGTTGCTTCAAGTATTGTATATTAAATATGTGTTCTGGATAACTAACTCCTTGTTGGATCTTTAAAATACAGTTATAAAACGTTACAGTATACATAGTAAATACATAATACAGTTTGAATAAAATTACATTATCAAAAAACCTTGAAATAGTTTTCGTTAATAGCTGCATTTAATACAGAAAATAACACATGATATCCAGTTCTATGTTGTAACTGTTTGCATAAAATATCTGGCCCATTTAGAAGTCAGGATGTTTTAAGTGTTTGGGGAGTTTTTGTAGAAAGGTTTATGTAGAGCAAATTGCTCATTCTCTCTTCTCTGTGGATGCTGAGGGCTCTTCAGAGAGAAAAAAAGTGTGGGTGTGCTTTTTTTAAGGGAGGAGGAAAAGTGGCAGAATTGTCTCTGCATGTTGGATTTTTTTATTGCAGGAATTGCGTTTGCCATCCATCTCCTTAGTTTTGACACTGGTTCCAGGGAATACTCAGATCCATGCATAATATACCAGTCATTGCCCCCCCTCTGTCTGCAGGAGGAGCCGGCTTTGTGAGACCCGAGTAGAAGCTATGGAGTGGACTGTCATTGCTCAAGAACAGGTTTTGGTAGGGAGATCATTGTTTATGAAGAGCTAATTTGTGTGCAGTCTGACTTCTTGGCCGTAGAAAACAGGTAATGTGAATTGTCACGTGCTCTACTTCTGCTTTCCTTCTCAAGATTAAATTGGTGCCAATTAACTTTGAAATTAGTTTTCAAATACTTTATTGCATTTTTTAAAAGGTGCATTGGAAGTACATGAGCCTTTTAAAGTGCCTTTGAATGTGGACTCTGCTGTGGATACACTGGTATCTTAGTAAACTCTTATTTATGTGTAAAGTATGTTTATGGTCTCCATGTCAGCTTTTTACAATAAAAGGTGATTGGTTTAGGAACTGTGGGAGGGCCGTTTGCATACAAACAGAGGCGAGGTTTCTCTGGGTGACGACTACAATTTACAGGTTTACCCTTGGTAATTTTGAAAAAGCACGATGTACCATGGGCTTGCTTTTTATAAGTAGAGCCAGGGAATTGTGTTGAGTGTCCGTAAAGTGAAGGAGATTTTTACTCTAGAATTTATATAGTACTGAGAATGAAGGAAAAGGACAGAATTCCAGAGTAAGGAAAGACACGTAATATAAAAAGCTAAATATAAATATAAGTAACAAAAATCGCAATTTTTTGTTTGAATTGTACGCATTCAATTTCATTCCGTAATTTCCTAGGAGATCTGCCAAAAATTATATTTTTTCTGGACAGTGTGCAGAAGTTACGTATTTTAATAAAAACACTGTATATAAATTGAGTGACATGAAAAAATACCTACAGCGCACAGTTCACACCATTATTTTTTTAAGTTTTTAATTTTAACCTTTTTTTTCACTCCATTAAAAATTATTTCCAACAAATGGCAAATTTTTAGGAGGATTGTTAAGAGATTGATCTATACTATTCTATGCAAAGCAGAAATCCACTGGGGCTCATTGAAGTTCTTTCTAGATGTCTTTTCTGTAGCAGGAACAGTGTCTGAGACAAAGAATTACAAAACTACACATGTTTTGGATTTTCCCTCCTCTCCACCTCCACCTCCACCTCCAGCTTCATTTTCTGTTAAGGAACAGAGAAGGAAAGTAAAATGAGTGTTTTCTGTTAATTTTAGCTGCTCTAATTTCTTGTTACAGAGTTGTTGCTTTTGTTTTATGTATTGTATGTGTGTTTGACCTTCTGAAATTTCACTGCTTGTCTGGGAAATAGGAGTATGAAATAATGACGTTATATATACGTATGTGTATATAGTGTAGGAGTTGATACCAACATTTTTCAAAGGACCAAACACACACTGAACCACTCTGACTGGAAAGTTTCAGTAGCTAAATATATATGACTGTCCCACACATACAAAGCTGAGGAATGCAAGCCATGCAAAAGAAAGAAACTCTTGGATGAATATAATCTATGAATCTATTTTTGAAGCAGATGATACAAAAACTTTAATTTGACCTAATTGCATAAACCTTTATCCAACCCTGCATGAATCTCTTGGTAATTACTGATTAAGAGAGAGAGATAATTTTTATGCTTTTATCTATAGCTATTGATTCTGTTAGTGTCTCTCTCAAATGATTCCACAGATGTTCATTGGTCATAGTTAAGATTCTTTCAATGTAATAAATTGCGTTTCCAGGTTCATGTAAGGTAAAATACCAATATTAGAATTAAAACTTACATTCGAAAGCTGTGGATCATCATGTTACTAGGTCATTTTCGACCCTTTCCACCTGCATTGAAACACGTCACATAATCAGTGTCCTACCCTCTGTAATTTGTGGATATAATCAACACTATGTCACTAACTAAGTAATTGATTTTCTCAGTGTAATACTGTACTCTGGTCTACTTTCTGTTCTGAACTTTCCACTGTAGTGGTTCAGCAAACATGTTTATTTTGTTTTGTGTCTCCTGAATGGCTAAGAATAGCCAGGTCAGTGTGATCTAGAGAAACCACCACGGTCCAGCATATATCAAATTCTTGTTTGTATGAACTGACCTAACACCCATATATTTACATGGCCTTGATTTGACAGTCTCAGATCTGTTCTTCACAAACATGCATGGCCTCATTCCAGTGTGCGTTTAAAAAGATGCAGAACAATTCCCTTTCTTCTATGATGCCAATTATTATATGCAAAGACCAGATCCTTAGCTCCTGCAAATCAGTCTGTCTGGGCTTGCCTGTTTACCTTGTGGGGAAAATGCTTCCTAAATCAGTGACTTAAGTGATTCCAAAATACCAATGTTCTAAGAAGGTCCTAACTTCAAGTGGGAGTAGAAATACCTGACTCTTCTTAAATATATTATTTAATTTTTATTTAAGAATCTTTTGTTTAGAGGCATAGGGTCTGACTTTAGTAACTATACTCTTTGCCAAGAAAGCAAATATATAAGGAGGTTTGAAGTCATGTAAGAAGAGCACAGGTTGTTTTGTCTTGTCTTATTGGTATTTCTATGGAGCTCAGATGCTTACGTTCCAGTGTAAGGGAAAGAGTACTTTTTTCATACTGACAAGCAGCTGGTTCTCTGCAATAAATTAATCTTAAATAAAATTATGTGAGTAATTGCAAAAAAAGTGTCATTGAAGATAAATTTGGGAGATAATTTGGAGGATGCAATTTCTGTGAAAGTGTGTGTAAGTGGTATCACAGTGTGAGCAAGCCAAAATATTTATTTTATGAAACTCTTCCAAAATTATGCTTTGATTAAATAATGTAATTTACAATACTTTTTAAGCCACTTTGCAAAAACTTAGTGTGTTTTGTGGTGTTGTTTGTTTTGTTTTTTTTTATTTTGACCTATTATCAATTTTTTAGGAGCCAATAATTCTAGTTTCAGTTCACACTCTGGCAGTAACTTGATGGGTAGCCTTGAGTAGCCTCTCTTGTGTGTGAAATGTGAAGAATACTCACCTATTTCCCACAGACACTGATTAATGAATAAATTATTCAGCACTGTTTCATGTTTTAAAACCATGAAACACAGAGTAAGCTAACTTTTCTTCTTCAAACCAGCTGACAATAAATCACTCTGGTTTAATCATACATGGTTTTGCTTTAATCTCAGAACCTTTTCAGTCATCTCAGTTGATTGGAGAGCTGTTGGCCTGCTGTTCCACGTGCATTACAGAATAAAAATAACTGACTCATTTGACTCTTGCACTTGAGTGATGGGCTCTCAGTTTCTATGAAATCAGATTGACTTCTAGGTTACAATATGTAGAACCATGCTTTCAGTTTTAGGACTTGAGCTGTCTTTTGAAGATCAGTGTTAAGTTTGTAATGTGAGAGTGTATTGCGAGCAAAAAACAGGTGGTAGGGAACTGGATCCAAAAGCTTTATCTTGAACTTGGAAGAGAAGTGGGGATTTGCACTGCTTTTTTATGTTCTAAATGCACACCCTCCATTCCCTTATGCTTTTCATTTTCAGCTTAAACAAAGCACCTGACTACATTTGGGACTGGAGCCACACAGAATTTTAATGTATCTCTAGTATTTCAGATAAGCAAGAGTTTAATTAGATTCAATTTTAAGTCTTTAGACAAAAGAAATTTTATGTTCCCTTCACTTTTGTGATGGTCATATTTTATATAATTCAGCAGTTAAGAAAATGAGGTCAGCATACTGGATTTGTGTCATCTTTAAAGGTTACTCTTCTTTCAAATAAAGACAGCTAATTTGGGAAATTCAGAACTTGCATGCTATTAATATAAGGTTTTATAGAATATTGCACAACTGCACTGCATGTGTGAATTTGAGAGGGAGAATATGTTGACTGCCTTACAAATGTATGTAAATGAAAACCAAAGAAGTTACTTAACCTTTTTGGGCAGCTTCTTCCTTTTTCTTTTGTTCCTCAATAGCTTTCATCTTCTCTTCATATTCATCAGCTCGTGTTTTCCATTCAACCCTGTTGTTTTGAAGACCATCAAACATGGGTGTAATTTCCTTGTGAAACCTTGAGAATTCCTGTGCAACGTAAATTAGTAAGTTAGAAATTTGTAAGCACTCATGAGTTGTAAGGTCTGAAATTGTGGAAATACTGCTGAGAAAGCATTTCATTTTTCTATTTGATCTAATTCTAAAGAATGTTATTGGAAATACCATATTGGGATAATAATGCCCTATTGTGCACATAGTCTGTTAGGAAAATATCAGAATTGTATACTGCACATTTCAATATCTTCCCTAATCCCACATATATATGATAGTCTGTCATACAATTATAAATACGATATGTGGGTTTTTATCAGGATACAGCAAAAAAGTCTATTACCCTGTAGTATATTCCAAGCAGATGAGGATATATCTGAAGATGTTAAAATATTACATGACACTTTCTGCGTGACATTTTGGGATATTATAAAAAATTAGACAGGGATTAATAATGTTGACATTTCAGTGTCTTACAGAAGATACAGAATATCTACACATCCAGACTCACACGTTTCCTATTCCCTTTGCTGTACCATTAACTGCTTTCTGTAACCATCCATATGTTGCTTGCTTATATTAAATGGTACTAGGAAGAATCAAGCTGGACTTTGTAACTCAGTCGTTCAAGGTATTAACAAAACCTTGGCACCCTCAAGTTTCACTGGGATCTTCCCTAATGAATTTGCTTCACTACTCCTGAGTTTGCTCTGTGGGTGCAATTCTTTGAAAATCTGAAATCTTTGGAAGAGTGTGGCAGTTGTGATGGTTGTTAACTCTGTGACCAAGAGTCCTGTTGCTGTCTAGAATTTTTTAACTGCAACAGCTTGTTGGTAATTATGCCATCAGAACTGCTGCACTAGGAGAACAAAAACAGATACTCTTACCTTGTACACAAATGTGCACACAAAATCTATGAAACCAACTTGGAGCTTAGGTAGTTCATCTCCTTTGTTTCTGTCCATCATAGGCTAGAACAGAAGATCAGTAATTTAGAATATGTAGATATCATGCTTTTCGGTATAATGATCTAGTAAGTGTCATGGATCATAACCTATTTAGTCTTTTAATAACAGCTAATATTGCTTAACAAAGCTAAATTATTTAGTACTTACAATAGGTTGTTGCTGTAACACAGTTCGTTCCAGGTCACCTTGCTCCCAGAATTCGTTTGCAACCATGAGGGCAACCTGAATAATCACAATTCAGTGGAATTATCAGCAGAAGGTAGTAAATTTAAATAAATAAAAGAACAAGGCAATCTAGAAAATGGGGGGGGGTGGGGGGAGAGACAACAAAAAACCCTGTCAGGTTTTTTTCAGCAATACTGTCTGCTGTACTGAAGGCTTTTCCCAGGAAATTATCTCTTAACAATATCCTGATGCAAGCTGAATAAATGACAGATTACTGTCAATGGGAACAAGGCACTATTAGCAACATAACAGTCTTGTAGTACTGTAACATATATAACTTTGGAAGACTCCACAAGCATCCTACAATTGTATTTTGATTATGCATTGTTAAAACATATGCATTGTTAAAACATATTCCTTTCTGTAAGCCTAAGTGATGAGCTTCAGCAGGATGGTTAATAAGTACTGGGGTACTTGAAGTCCTTACGTACCACACTGTATTACAGAATTTATTTTTAGCATGTTTAAGCTACTTTGCAATGGTACCAAGATCTTCAGAACAGACACAATTCAAACCATACTGTTGTTAAATCTGTACCTCAAAAATAGCTGGAAAGTAGTAAAAGTTGTATAGCACAAAAATAAGTTGAGTGACATTTAAGGGTAGCAAGAACAGCTGCCAGAACTGGGGATGTCAGTTTTAGCAGAAGGACAGAGAAAGGTTGACAGCTGTGGAGGGGTTGAGGACAGACATCATGGAACACCTACACTCACAGTGACAGAAGTAGAGGTTCTTTTCTGGGATTAAATATGTAATTAAATATGTACCAACTGATACTTTTTTTTTAGCTGATAATGCACCAAATGGGCAGTAAAACAGAGAGTAAATGCAAGTATTGTGTATTTCAAAAACACCTACCTTACTCTGCACTTCCCAAGGCTTGGTTATTGCAGACAGGTCACATCCAGTCATCATCATAGCCCTTTGAAAACAAAAAAACAAACCAAGCATAGTTTTGGGTGTCAAGAGGATGGTGCCAAACTCTTCAGTGCTGCCAAGGGACAGGACGAGGAGCAGTAGCCATAAACTAAAACATAAGAAGTTCCACCTCAACATGAGGAAGAACAAATATACATTGAGGGTGTCAGAGCACTGGAACAAGCTGCCCAGGGAGGTTTTAGATTCTTCCCTGGAGATATGCAAAACCCACTTGGACACGTTCCTGTGTCACCTGCTTAGGTGACCCTGCCTTGGCAGGGGAATTGGACTAAATGCAGAGGTCCCTTCCAACACTAATAATTCTGTGATAGGATGATTGTTTAAAAAAAAAACAAACAAACTAGATTTTAAAAGGATTTTAAGATGCAGAGGGATGCACATTTTGAGAAGATTGTAGACATCTATTTCTAAGTCAAAATCAAGGTCATGCTTTTTGTTGGACAGTAACATCAAATTTTAATTTGAATGTTTAGGAGCCCAAATTCTTTTAAAATCTACTCTTAGATAGCTGATTGAATAAAGAGTAAAATATTAACCACTTACATGATAACTTCTTTTTTTGTTGGGTCAATAGATATATACTTAATTGCCTGCTCTTCTGTTTCCATTTTTTCAATTGCATCAACAATCTTTTGAAACATAGTTCTCTTCCTGTTAAAACATACCAATAAAACATATGTTAGTGGGCATAAGCTCCTGCAATAAAAATGAAATAGAAAACAATATTTACTATATTTGTACTTTTCCAAACTAGCATCCTAGTCATAGTAGTATCAACCCTCCTGTTGAACTCACACTTTTCAGATAATGGAGACATTTAGATTTTGCTATATAGAACTTACATGTAATATGTCAGAATTCTGACCAAGAAACAATAACCAATTTCCTACCTCATATTAAAATAGAGTGACATTCTCATTTCTTTAGTATTACATGTGTGTTACTTTCTGTAACATACTGAATTGGGAAAAGTGAAGCAAATACTAATAAATACTCTTCCACTTCCATCAAAAATCCAAAGAATTACTAAGATCTGACTGAGAAGAAATCTCAAAAACATAAAAAGGGTCTTGCTTAGTAGATTTTCTAATTTGTGTAGTAATCAATAAAAAATGGAATCACTGTTCTTTAAAATTTAATAACCGCTGTTGAACAATTACCTGAATTTTTACCTGTCTTCTGACTTTAAATTGTCCCAGTCATAAAACAAAAGGCTCCATATATCTTTCAAGAAAATACCCATTATAAAAGCACATGAAGTTACTAACTTAGGAACAGAATGGATGATTTTGGAGTCTTTGGCATATTTAGCACTGGGATCAGTTGATGTCTGCAGGGTTTTTTTAAATCAACATATTTATTTTCAGTATACTCTTGTTCAGTGGGAGTATTTGTTGTATGGTATACCAAATATCACATATGCACACAACCTTATGATTAGGCTTCCTAATCCACACTTCTGGAATACAGTGTTTGTTGTAACTAAAGCATATTGGAATGATCTAATGAATGTATATGATTTATTATATACATCTATGCATTCTCTAATTTGAAAGCTTATAATCTAAGAATGTCTTGTTTTTTACAATAATTAGACTTAGTAACAATTTTAAGTAGAGCTCTATGCTCTGCATATGAACAACTTTGTATTCTGCATATAAACAACTAAAAATTACAGTTACACATTCTATAGGATTGACTTTTTTCAGTAGGAAGTTATACAGAACTTAGTACTTACTTGAAATACAAAGCCAAGTCAGTTGCTATTATTGCAACTTCAAATAAGTGTAGAACGGTTTCATACTGGCGCTTATTTAGGTTCTGGAAGATGTTTAAACTCTGCAAGGTGGAAAGTTTATGAATTCAATTCCTTTTATAACACTGTCTTTGGTTTGTTACTATAGAGGTTCTCACAGCAAAGTGTAACAAAATAGGCCAATTACAGTCCCTAAATTAAAATAGTGCTACAAATTAAAAATTCACATTCCATAAATCTAATTTTCCTAGATTTTTAAAGCTTCCCAGTAGAGACCTTTTCCTCCTGTTAACCTGGGTAGGCACAATTGCCTGCAGTGGTGTTAGGGACCTACCATGGTAAGTGCAATGTCCTTTTCCTCAGGCAAAGGGAATGAGGCCATCACACAGCGTTTTTCTAAGTGTCCTGCGTTTATTTCTTTCTTTAACAGCAGGGACAACGCCTGTGTGAGCAGAGGGAGCAGCGATGCTGCTGCTGAGAGCCTCCAGAGGTCCTGCCAACTGCTCTGGCCAAGAGCAGGAGTTAGTCCCCAGCATCTCGCATTTGAAAAAGTACATTGCCATCAGTAAAGGTAAAGGTGTTTTGTTTGCTCATTTTCATATCATAAACCTTCTGGGTTTTTTATGAGCACTGTGCTACTGCTTAGCATAAGGATTTATTCTGTGTCCTCAAGAGGCCAGGCAGTAAAATCATCACGGGGATTAGCAATGGAAAATGAGGGTGGAAGTGGGTGCCTGCCACGCGGCTGCGAACAAAGGATGGAAGAAATGCATGCGTGCATGTCTTGCTTTTAAATCGCTTATTTCCAAGGAAAATACATAGTAAAGAGTGCAAATTGTCCCCTTCGTTGTAGGCAGAGCCTGGCGCCCCCGAGGGCAGGAGGGCTGATCCCCAGGGCAGGAGCGGTGCCCGTGGGGCAGCCGAGGCTGGGCACACCGCGGTGAGGAGCATCACCTCCTCAGCGCTGGGCCATGGGGAATGGGGGCTGAGCGGAGCAGCCCAACAGAGACCCTTCTCTGCTCAGCAAGGCAAAGGTGTGGGGCGGGTCTGGCTGAGGGCAGGGGGCCCTCCGTAAACAGCTCCATCCCTTTGTTCCTCAGCTGCCAGAGCCCGCAGCTGAACTGGGACCTCAATGACATTTTTTATCTACATATGTATTGTATTTTCTGCTTTGGCCTCAGCATCAGCTGTTTTGTGAAAATGGAAAAATAACACACATGTGAGTGAGGCCCTGAGGAAAAGCTTTTCTATCTGAAGTGAGTCTGTTTCTGGTGCAAAATGTGTAAGAGTTTAGGTCGAACTTCTGAATTTTAGCATAATTTCCTAATCTTGATCTAGAGGCATGAATGAGACCCCGTGAAATTTGGAACATTGTAAGCTAGTTGGATTTTTGCGTTGATCACTGTGAGCAGAAGGCCCATGACATACCTCATCTTGCAGCAGGGTTTTACTGTACTCTAAGTGATGCCTTTCTAAAATGGAAGAGCCATGAAGTTTTGCCAGTGGAGCAGCTGACCTGTTGAAAAATAGGCAATTATTTATATTATTTTGAAGGCAGTATTTTTTATTTAGGTTTCATATTTTTAGGATTAAAATGCTTCTGATCTCCATGTTCAATACTTTAATCTGTATACACTAACCATTAGCATGATGCAGAGAAAAAATCCAACTTGCTTGCCTTCATTTTTGTGACTGAGTGGTGATGGAAATTGGAGAGCACTGGATGTTCAGTGCCCACTAAAGTCAAAAGCAAAACGCAAAAAGTGCCCCTATTTTGTCTTGCGTGTTCAGTTTTGCTGTTTGTTTAATCTATGTCCCTCCTGTGTGCCTTAAAAATAGGCTTTATCCATCCTTTAGTGTTTATTCTGTGGCATGGCTTTTGAACTCTTGTATGTCTGTAATGACTGGGCCATGTGCCCTGGGATTCTAGTTAACTGTAAGTTAATCAGAAATAGCAGTATAATGGCGTTTAAGTCCTCTAATGTCCTTGGGTTCCTCCCCGCTGCCAAAATCACTGCTTTAAGGACCACACAAGTCCTGACAGGTCAGGTGTGTTCAGTCTTATCACAGAGCTAAAAGCATTCCCCTGACACTGGGCTAAACTTCAAGCAGAGGAAATTCTGCGTCGGACTGTGGTTGTGGGATGAAGGGAGAAGTATCCTACCTACAAGGGCTCCATGTAGCTCTGCATGTTTAGAACTGTATTTTCCTCCTTTCTTCCCTTGGCTAGTAGCTGTGTTCCTCAGATAACCCAAGGTGGATTGCTGCATTGTACCTGTAATTTCTGGTGGGATTAAGACTGTCATAGTAAAGCCTGATGAGTTTTATAAAAAGCTTTACTGCGTATGACCTCATGTAGAGGGCTTTCAGCTAGGGAAGACCACAGTAGGAAGCATTAAACCCCCTCTTAAACTTGTTTGCATGAGAGGCAGTCCACTGAATAAGAACCAATGTCTGTTATTCTCTCTGTTCTACGTCACCTGGAGAATCCCTTGGAATAATAAGAAAATCCCCCTGCGTCACTGTTCTAGCACACAGGCTGAAATGCCTCTCCTGTGAGGAGTGTATTCAGGGTCAGAGGGGGAGGATCAATCAGTCTGGAGATATAGCAGGTGGAAACTGTAGTCAGAAAATTGTAGTTAAAATCTTCTAGTACTCGTGACGTTCTGAGAAACCCGTGTTCTCTGGCTAGCACATGGAAACAAGCCCTCACAGATCACGTAAAAGACCAAATGGTAGATTGTTCACCCTTCAGGACAAGAGTGAGTCTTACCATGATATGTAATGTCATACAAAGGTAAATTTAAAATTAATTGTTTTATAACAAGCATCTGCTAATTAATATTGTTTCATAGCAAACAAGGTAAAAATCACAAAGAAGTCCTATAGAATATTTTCTCAGAACAAGAAGGAGCATGAATTGCAATCTTAACCTTATGATGTGTAGTTTCCAGACATGTGGATACAGTGGTAAACTTGAGCTTATTAGCTCAGAATCCTGTACAACATGAGGAGGTTACACCTCAGGAAAGCACCTGTGTCAGTCAGGAAACAGTGTGAGAAGGAACAATTGAGCTAGTCATATTAGATAGCGGAAAAGAGAGAAAAAAATTCTGTCTCACTCTAATCTGGGCCTTGTCTATGTCACATCCTGAATCCCTCTCCAGAAAAGCGCTCATGCCCTTGTCTTCGAAAAGTAATCCCATTAGGGATTTTAATTTACTTTTCTCATTTCTTTGTGGCCTCATGCACAAGGTTCTGTCTGTTACAATCCAAGCATTGCCAGAGTTTAGATTCTCTTAAAAATTAATTGCAGGATCAGGAGACCCTTCTAAGGATCTGCTTTTGCATTTTGTCTCGTCTCTGTGTTTCAGCTCTGTGAAGTGTTCTGAAACAGAAATCTTCTGTAGCATAATTATTTATTCATGCCAGGTGAATATGGAATATATACCTTATACTTCTGCAAGTTTTGACATGGGTTTTTTTTTCATTTGCCACTACAAGTAGTATATTTCCATGAATTTGAGCATTTTTACTTACTTCATTTGATACAAGTTATTGGTCCCTCTGTGATCAATGTCATGGCAGAAAGCAGCAGCAACCATGGCAAAGGCTTCTAGATCTGTATAGTATTTCTTTATTTTGCCTGTCTGTAAAAGAAGGCAGATAATTCTGAGTGTGTGTCTTCCTGAATTTTCCATTTGGAATTGAAAGAAAACTAAATAATGAACATAAGGTTAATATTAGCAACATTACCATCAGCAGAGTAAACATTGTTTGCCCCACATTGAATCCATGTCTCCAGTTATGGTAAGTGATATCTCGATAACCCTTCCTGACTGTGTACATCCATCTTGTAAGAACCTATTAGGGACAAAAGTGATTAAGACTGTGCTGTTAATTCAAACAAAACAGTGGAATTCCTATAAAATTACTGGAATATATGATGAAATTACTGGGATAATGTGTAAGTTCTTTGAAAATGGACGCTTTTCATTAAATTAAACATTGAAACAGCAATTTGTTCTTACATAAATGCATGTTGATTTAAACTCCTGTATAACTCTCACAATTCAGGACTAGTTTTATGTTTTTATGACAAATATGTAATATATTTCATTAAGAATGGATGATTGTTAACCATACAACTAATATTTTAGTATTGCGTACTTCTAGAGTAAAGTACCTAAAATCAGCTATTTAAAAATAAATATAAACAAGAAAAAATAAACCAGACCTCAGCTGGGACTTTGAACTTTTCAACAACATTTATCTCAAAGAACAGTCGTATTCCACAAGTTATCAGGCCATGCTCTGTAACTGGAAAGTCACTGAAGCGAAATTCGTACAGTTCCAAATCTTTTGGATCAGGTAATTCTTCTTTCTGATAGGAAGAATCAAAACCAAGATTTTTTTCTGGCACGAACAAAGTTGGAAAAGCTTTTTTTATTTTCTTCAGTAGAAATATTGCTCAAGGACAGTATGCTTACTGTGTCTGCAAAGGCCTCAGGTGTCAGTACAGACTAACTGTATTAAGTTATCAAACACAATTGTGATACCGCTGACTTTCTTCTCAAAGACAATAGATAAAAGTTTTGGGCAATCTTCTCCTACTTTAAATTCCAACACAATTTGTTGCGACCATCTCTATATTTCTTTAGTTTAGAAACCTTGGGCCTTGGAATTTCTCCTTCCTAGTATAAAATCCTGTGATTCTCACACTTTTAGCCTGGTCTGAAGGCTACAGTTCATCGATTTCACAACCAAAATTATTCTTGCTAAGTGTTCTTCCCTTTTGGATCTTATGAATAGTGAAGCATATAGTGACCAAAACCAACCTGTCTAGACCAAAAAATTTTTTACTTTTTCAATAAAGCATAGCAACAACATGTTATTTTGTCCAGAAGTCTTCCTTGCATGCCTACCTACCCATAGCCTCGTCCTCTCTTGAAAACACTGCAAGCCAGCAAAGATTCCTGTACATTTTTAAACTTCTGGAATGCTAGCTGTTTGTTTCTGCTCCAGAACCAACTCTCAAAATGAGTCTCTCTTACCTTTTCTCCTGTGACTGTCTCTCTTTGTACTAGCCTGTATACACTTAATAGACAAACCTGTAAGGTTAGTTTGCACATGGAAAGAGGACTGGAAAATCCTACAAGATCAGATTTTAGAATTCACAAATCTTATTTATGTTCTATTTGTCTGGTGCAGTAGATTCTTGACTGCTTCGCTATTGAATGATCTTGGTATATGCATACAGTGAAAATTCTTACAATGCTTCAATGTACAAAGCATATAGTATGTTTTGTTATTATGGCTTATTTAAATCCCATCAAGTCATTTACTTTCTAGTGCTGCAGTTGGTGGTGATTCTGCCTTTCTGTGGTTTGCAGCAGTCTATTCTGAACACTCTGACCACTGAAGAAAGTGAGGGATCATTCCAGAAGTAGTGGACTGTGTAAGTGCATAACCTTTGCCTATGTACTAAATTTCATTAGAAGTTGTCTAGTTGCCATTCAGAGATTTTTCTCTCTCTGAAGGGCAGATACAGAGCTTTGTCCAGCTTGTACTGAAGAATCTCCATGAAACTTATTCTAAAATGCAGAAGACACCAAAGTTAAGAAGCCCACATTAAATTTAAACTGCCTATTTTGTATGTATTATATAGATGCACATTGAGTAGTCTAACTGGTAATAGCACTCTTCTGTAACATTGTTAATCTGTGTGTCTCAAAGCCCAGGGAGAGCGGTATTATATTTTAAAGAATGTGCTCCAATCCAAACAAGAATTAACTCAAGAAGGTCTGATAAACAAAAGAATAGCTTATATTATTACAATGACTGCCTTCCTCCATAGTAGTCTATAAATTATCTCCATTTTATGGATAAGGTAAAAAGATGACTGAATGTCCGCATATATTTCATATATGTTGCATATATTTCAACAAATAAGGTTAAACATCCATTTCCTTTTCCCTGGGTTTTTCCTTTATATCTATGCAGAACTGAGATCAAGGACAAAGAAACCTAGACCAGTGGTGCTTTAAGACCCATTACTTTGTGAATCACCAGATCTAGAAACACCTGCTTTATCCCATTAGCTATCTGGGACTCCAGGTCTTATAATAGGATAAAGGATATGCATGTAGCCTTGGAAGTGCAGAGGATATTAGACCTTTGAATTTGTGACTCCACAATGTTGAGACAACCCACTTTAATTACTTTTTGAAGATTTAAAAATCATACCAGTATTATGTTTTCACATTTGGAGCCTTTACCACAATAATCAGGTTTTGCTCTACCGGTAGAGAAATTTTGTAATTTTTATCTATTACTTTTTGCAGTTCTTCATGCATCTAAACTAAATTTCCTTCAACAGGTATGTGAAGCTACAAGGGTCTGTTGATGTTTTTTTATTTCACCTCTTGCAAGCTGTTTGAGCATCTGTTTTGTGGAAGCCAGTAAAAGATTAACACCAATGCATTCCAGCATGCACCTGCATATGACTAAAAATAACTTCATGAGATCTTTTCCCTATGACTGTGTGTCCATCAGCAAACGTGGTGTAACAGGAGGAAATATGTGAAGTGGTTGTCACAGGAAGTCAATAGATTTATGTACATTTGACCTTTTTTCTTCAGCCTAGCTCTGTTTTGATCTGTTAACAGTGGAAGTTCATTCAGTGTTTTCCTGGAGCACATCTCTGAGGTTTTTGTCAGATAAAATAGGCCAGTGCCTGTGCTCCAGAACTGCTGCACAAAAAAAGAAGTGTACTAGGTGGGGGAAAATAGGAGTTTTCTTTCAAAAAGACACTTTCTAGATTGAAATACTAAGGCAACCAGAGGACTGCACAGTCTAGAAAAGAAACTGACTCATTTTTGTTTTAGTAGGACCAGGGTAGCAGAACAGAGAACTGATTAGGGTAAATCTGCTTTGTCATTGTGAAACTCTCTTTGGACTTCTCTGCCTAAGGAAATGCAGGAAAATTCATCTGAAAATAGGTTTGTTCCACTGACACTCCTACATGTGTTCTCTTATTGAGAATGAAAGTGGCTTCACATCAATATCCCTTCTTTTATTTTCAAAATTAAATAACTTAAATTCAGTGACAGATATAGCATTGTCCACATGGATATTTTAAAAAGTTAAACACTTTAAATGTCAATTCATGTAAACATTTCTATATATAACCCAGACTATCCAAGTCTGTTGATGTATATTTAGGACAGAATGTTTCCTTTAGGTAATGGTGGGGTCTGCACATAGAGGGGCAGAAGTAGTTGAGCATGTGTTACTACATCAACTAGATCTAGACTGTGGCACTGATAGGTAACGTAAATTGTATTCATTGGGATTTGGCTATACACAACTTTTTCTGTGATGAGGACACATTACTATCTGATAGAAATACATCACCAGATTTCTCAGTTTAATGACTCACCAAAATCCTGATGAGATCCTTTTGTTCACATTCATCCAAACTGTTTACATTTAATTTCTCCTTGTATTTCTAAAAATGAAAAAGAGTAAGAAAATTCAGTTTTTGTGTAGCAAATTTCTCCCTTTAATTTTGTGGTTGTGGACAGAAACTTACCAGGATAGATTCAACTTCAGCAGGGGTGGCCTTTGTCTGGTACATAAGCATTTCCTGAGCAATGTCTTTCCTGTTTTCAAGCTTGTTCATTTTGTCATAAGTGTCAGTATTTAAAACAGACCACCCCAGGAACTGTGTGAGAGTCTGGAACAAAGCCAAGCAAAGCAGAGATGATACCATGACAATAAAATTAATAACTTGAACTTACTTTTCCTAGAGTCCGGTTTCTGGTATTGCCCTTTGAAAAGCAATGTGCTAGTTCTGTTAGTGGTCACAGCTTTTAATGACAGTCCCTGTCTCAGCCTAGTAATTAAGGCCCCATATTCCCACTTTATATACAGGGCTTTGAGGCTTATGAAGCTTAAGTCAGGTGAGTGAACTTGGATACACTGTGCATCTTACCTTGCCTGATTGCATGTGATCATGGATGCTCTGTGAACTCCCACGATCACAGGCTCAATATTCATTGGCAAGCAGCATGCCATACTTGCTTACCCATGGTGACCTTGACTGAAAAGTCAAATTATTAAAAATGAAATTTTTGGTGACTTTTTTTCATTACTGGAATGTAAATAATCACTCATAAATTTTCAGTTTAATAAGGGGGAATAACATCTCTGATTCTTAAGAAACTGTATTGTGAAAAGACATTTGGCTAGATGTTAATACAGCCTATTTGGAAATTTTTAGACATTTAAAAATTACTTTTTACTATAATAGTTTTTTTATTAACATCATATGGCTCCTTAAACCCTCTAATCCTATTAAGCTTACTTCAATGATCTGTTCATCATACTCGTCAAAAGGTTTTCCATCTTTCCTATTGTAAAATGTTGCAACTCCCACAATTTCTTCTTTTTTGTTGACAATAGGCAACGACAGAACATTTTTGACAACCCATCCGGACTCATCCACTGGTCCTTTCTGTAGGAAAGCCAAAAACCAGGAAATGTATACTTCTTTGAAAGTAATGACACGGCTATTGATATACGTAATGTAACAACAAGATCCATGCATCGTAAACAAAGAAGAAAATATTTATATAACCAACTGTATAACTAATTAGTGGCAAGCATTAGTATATTTTTCTACAATATCTACAATTATCAGCATTACTGGAATTACCTGAAATGTGAAGTATTCATCTGCTGGCGCATTCATCATGTTACAAATCTGCAGCATAAGGAAAATGAGACATTGTTTAAACGGAATATAATGTGCATCAAGACTTAGTCCAGTATTTTAAAAAGGCATATTTACTTTCTAAGCTAGGAACAGTAAGCATCCTAACTGGCTACAGAAACCAAAACTTCCTATTAAATTAGATGTGGTTATTCTAACAGACATCATTCTGAAGTGGTTGTAGCAAAATCCCTCATGTAGGACATCTCACAATGTGAAAGCATAATGGTTAAGAAAATGACTTCCAGTTTAAAATGGCATGGGAGTTTCTCTAGAATGAAATAATTGAGTTCTAAGGGCTCTATTAAAAATGCCATAGGGTTACCAATAGCCATCGTACATCACTACTTTGAATTACATATATTGTCTATGCAAGAAGATAGAAGGAAAAAAAATACAAGTTTGAAACTTTGTATGTGATGGTTTTCTTACTTTGACATTTTATTGTGAGACTTAGCACACCTGGAAGGTGACATCAGTCACACCCATTATTCCTCCAATATCACCACAATCAGAGGGAAATGTTCCTGATGTTTTGGCCATTTGTGCTGAGGCCTGGTCTCCATCCAGACTACTAATTCACATGATTTCACTGGGAAACAATGACACTGGAAGCAGCATGGTATTTTTGTAGAGGATTTTGGTCATGGGGAGGTTTGGGGTTTTTGTTTGTTTGTGTTTCTTGTTCAGCCAGAACAACTGTGTAAACTAAAACTTCTAGATCTTACTTTTGCTATGAACTTACAAGTCCATTTTCAGCAACATATGTTGGCAATCCACTGACAAGACACCAGTGATCTGCTGGAGGTGACCTTTAGAGAGACAATGAAATGAAATTATTTCTACAATATAGACATGTTATTCTATCCCATCAATAGATCTAATTACCTCACATTTGCAGGGTGCCAGTAATACTCACGGAATGACTTTGATTTCTTCTTGTCCATGTAGAAGATAGTCAATAATCTTATAAAAGTTGACTTCCTAAATAAAGAGAGAAGAACATGCAGGTGACCTGTACAACCTCAATGTCAAACTTAAGATTCATAAAAAGAAAAATTAATATCCTTACTCGTCCATCAGGTGTCTTGGGGCCTTTGTAAGGCTCTGCCTCCCCGAGCCGGATTGGCCACTCATCATAGAACTCCTGAGTAAACAATACACAGGGTTTAGCAAAAGAAAAAAACCAAATCAGTTTTGTGTTCATAGATAACATCATGTCTGTGGATTGCAATTTTATTTTTATTTCTCCATAGTTTACTATGGTCACATTTTAGACAATATTAAGAAAAGATTGTTCATTATATTCCAGGCAATGTTTGCCAGTAAATTGCAGGCTAATCTGAAGCTTATCTCTAGACAGTTGTACAGTTTAGTTGTTTTAGAAGGCAGATATTTCAGACCTGCACTTCCCTCTTCTACCCTTTCTCACATAGAATTATTAATATGAAAAATAATTTCAGAATTAGCCTGTGTGTTTATTGGGGTTGAATCCTTTGCCATGCTTATATTTCACATCTAGTTTTTGTAACATGGTTAAATTTTATATAAATTATCCCAAAGGGTTAGAAAACATGGTAACTTTGTGTCTTTGAGACTTAGAGTTAGGAGTGACACATTTCTAGAAAATAGGCAAAATAATTGTTACCTTTTCTTTAGTCATGTCCAGCAGACCAATGGAGTATCTTTCACAATTCAAATACATTCGAATAGTGTACAGTGCTTTGTGAAACTGTCGTTCTATATCTGTTAGCTCTTCAAATACTTTGTTGGCAGACCACAAAAGCATCTATTTACAAAAGAGAAAGAGGGTAAATGTTCGTAACAGTGGGAAAGCATAAGCATATGCATCTTTGGCATTCCAGAATAAAATGATAAGGTGCATTGCTGCTATCATATGAAAAAATTAAATAGATGGTATCCTTACTTCACTAAGCTTGCAAGAGTGTAAAATAATGGGAATAAATGGTTTCACACAATGGTGAAGTATTATCATTAAAAAATTCTTCTATACCTGACTTCTTCGTGATTCAATGTTGTAGAGATACGACGTATGGTGATTTTTTAGGACCAAAGACACAAAATTGAGGTATTTTTTAAATACCTAAAAATGACAAAGAGCAAAAATAAGATTAAAATATCAAATCAAGAGATAGAATCAAACTATTAGCTGAACTAACAGCTATATAATTGTGTGACATTTAAGGTTATTACCTCTTCATCCTCTTTTGAGAACTCAGTGGCATTTTGTTTGTTGAGTGCCATCACAACAGCAAGCACCTCTTTACCTTGTGTAATTGGCGTTGCCAACATATTGACTGTTTTATAACCAGTATTTTTGTCCATAAAGTCAGAAAAATGGTTGTTCTGAAAAGAAAAAAAATCACAAATTCAATGCAGAACCATTAGTTACCATGCCAAGAGCAAATGATCATTTCATTTGGTAATTCCTGTTTGCAATGCTATGAGCACAGTTTAGCAGTGCAGTAGGTTTATACTTGCAAAAACCTATTATTGTTATTTACCTCAATCTTGCAAAGTCATATGTACAAGCTTATCTTAGGCATTGGTTATGAAGATAGTTTCTGAAAACAAGTTTTGTGCAGGTCTTTATCATAATGCTGAGAAATTTGAGGAATTGAAAATGTGTGAAAATCTAGAATAAATGAAAGAATAATATGACCTGCTCCCAGATTAGCTGTGAATCTAATATATATGGCTTGCATGTAAGAGAATTACTTCATAGCTACGTCAATATGTCTTATTATTTAATTATTTCTGTAGATAAGATTTATTATACTGGTCCATCACACAATATTTAAAATGACCAACTGTTCTGGCTAAAAATGCTTCTGGCAGAGAGGCATCCCCGCAGGTACACATCTGGCTGAACTGTTTCTTATTCCTTCCTGTCTGAGAGACTCCCTGTTGTTCCCAGCCCAACCAGGTCTTCTGGTGAAAGGGGAGGGGCGTAAGACCAGGGGGATCAGAAAACAGAGCTGCTTTTGTTGTGTGTGTGATCCTGTGGGAATAAACCCGTGTGACTAAGGAATGAGCCACAACCAACTACCCTATCAATTTCATCCTTCAGACCGAATGCTTGGGAGGGTTTAGCAAAAGCTATTATTTTAATTTTTTTAATGTAAAAAATATTGGGAAGCTAATTCAAGTTTCATGGAAAGCAGTTTTATTTCCTCATGTCAAAGAAATTCTTGGTGTTTTCTTGAAAGACTTCAGTGTTGTCCTTAATTTAAAAAAAGGGATTTAAAATGTTTCAGGGAAATCTGTTTGTCAAGGGTTGTTGTTTTGTGATATTTTTATGAAAATACATCTGAATGAGGTGACTTATGAGTTGGGGGTTGAAGTTTGTCGACACGTGCATACTGGGAAGTGATACGGTTCTACTAAAAGCAGCCAAAATATCTAGACTGTCTTCACCGAGCCTTTTCCATCCCCTCACATATGCCACTACTAAAAGGCAGTGCTCAGACTTCAGAGAGATGAGCACTCACGTCTTAATCTACAGACAGTGGCAGATTCTCCCTGAATTTCCTGCTTCTGATTTCTCATGGTGATGAGCAGTTGGTGCTAAATAAGAATGTCAGTAGGCAGCAAGTGGCCTGGTAACCAGGGAAGGTCAGACTAGATTAGGAGGCCATGGATAGGAATGGCAGCTGGACCGGGCAAGCTCAACAGAGCCCTGTTTCAAGGACATGCACCCAGAACCAAGATTCCCAAACCTTACCAGTCCTCTGCTGCTAGCAAATATTTGTGAAGCCGCTTATAAAGCAACTGACTTGTTACTTCGTGCCTACCCACAGAGCTGGTAAATATTACTGCTACTAATTACTGTATTAGCTTAGGCAGCTGAGTTCTGCATGGTGGATCTCAAGGTGTCTTCCTTGCTGAAAGGCTGGAGAATGCTGCAGAATGCCACACAAAGGAATTTCATAAATTATAGAGAGAGCTACTTAAACAAAAATCCAAACAAATAAGCATTTTCTTGAGCATAAAATCAATCATGACAGTGCTTATAAATGCCAGAACTAAATTTTTTTGTCTGCTATGTAGATCTTTGCTCTTAATTTCCTTTTTCTCCTCTTCGGTCTATCAACTGTTTCTGGTATATATTGAATTTCTAGCATATACAACCTTGAGAAGGAAGACTGAATTTTATTATGTGATCAAATTATTAGGGTTGTGGGTTTTTTTCCCTTCAGTTCTTCATACTCTTTAGACAGTCCATCTTCTACTTTTGCCTTTTATATTTTCTTCTAGGGCTGCATTTTGGTGAAAGAAATTAAATGTCTGGAAGTAACTCTTAAATTTCTTTTCTATATTTATGTCCTGGGCACTTTTACAGAGAATTGATTTTCTTAAGGACAGCCAGTGTCACCCCCATAAATAGCATTCAATGTATCAGACTGTGTTTGGGTTCCTGAAAAGTGTTTTGAATATATTCCATGTGAAAAGGGGATGTTTTCTCTATTTCTGACAAAATTTCCCCGTTTTGCTGTTTTCTGTTTTCCTCAGAGAAAGGTAGTATCTCACTTAGCAGACAGAAGTGAGATAGTGGTGAGATGGGGTATCTCACTTAGCAGACAGAAAATGCCAATGTGTCTCCTCTGTGTAAGATTCTGTCCTGCAGCTTGCTAAACAAGTATGTTATTACATGGAAATACTTGGTTTTCTCCAAGATGTACTACCTACTGACATAACCATTCTGGACCTCGGTGTGGTTTTGGGCTTCAGTAACAAATTCTGAATCTCCGACTGTTTTAGCCATTGAAAATCAAGTAAATCAGATAGACAATTTGACTCTATTTTGTAGTCCCTCTACGTCACTAAAAGCATCTAGCACCATGGTGTGGCCCAAGTTCCTGGTTTTAGGGCACTGTGTACTGCTGTGGGGGAATAAATAAAAATGTGAGACACCCCTGGATTTCTGAATGCTTGAGAGGAACCTATATACACCAAATGAGTTGAATCTGTGGGACACAGCTGCTCTGTCTTACTTGGTTCAATAACTCCAGGCTGAAGGTACAAGCAGTGGTGTTGAAGAAGCAATTTGGTCCTGCAATTTTTGCAGAGGATAGCAAAATTTTAATGCAAATCTGTTCATAAACAGAAAGTTCAGAAACCACAAGCCATCCTGAGTTGTGCCTAGACAGTGCAATGTAGAAAGATATAAATACTTTGTAACAGACTGGCAGCATTCCCATAGCATATAAAAAAACCTCGTTTCACATGATTTGTGTATACAAGCAAAAAATTTTGCTTAGATTTAGGCTTTTCATTATTGACTATTTTATACATAATTGCTAGGACTTTTGAAGCCTTTATTTCCACTTATTTCTATTTATTTAAGATATTTTAAAATATTTTATCTTGGGAATATAAGCTCCCTTTTTTTTTTCCCCCCAAAGAAAATCACTTTTCACAACGATTAGGAAATCATGTTCATAGACAAATAAGCTAGAAGTGTGGTCTGCCGTACCAGAGCCCAAAGAACATCTTGGTACTCTCATGACTCCGTGAATGTGGACATTTAGTCTACTTGAGCCTGCTCTTATGAATCAAACTGTCTTTTAGAGTGATGTTTTGAACTTTCAGCTCTCAGTTAAATCATAAAATAGGCTTTAAAAAAGAAATGGTGGAAAAGCAATCTGCTGCTAATTCCTTAGCTCTAGTACAATTGAAAGCATTTCCTGCTAGCTCCATTTAAAGCTGAGATGCCAAGCCATTTACTATACAATGATCAGGTCTTTAGATATGTCCTAAGAGGTGCAACATGTCCTGGGTTTGCACTAAGCTAGCACTAGCACCTAGCTAGCACAGCCAGCTAGCACAACCCTTGCAGTGGAGAAACATCCCCTGGCACAACCTGAGCCCTTTCCTCTTCTCCTGTCCTGTCGCTTGGTAGTTGGGAGAAGAGACTGACTCCCACCTTGCTACAACATCCTTTCAGGCACTTGTAGAGAGTCATAAGGTTCTCCCTGAGCCGCCTTTTCTCCAAGCTTACCAACCACAGCTCCCTTGACTGCTCCTCATTAGACTTGTCCTCCAGATCCTTCTCCAGCTTTGTTGCCTTTCTCTGGACGCATTCCAGCACCTCAGTATGTTTTCTGTTGTGAGAAGCCCAGAACTGGACACAGCATTCAAGGTGCAGCCTTACCAGTGCTGAGTACGGGGGAACAATCCCTACACTGGTCCTGCTGCCCACACTATTGCTGATCCAAGCCAGGATGCCCTTGGCCTTCTTGGCCACCTGGGCACACTGCCAGTTCATGTTTAGCTGGCTGTTGACCAGCACCCCCAGGTCCTTTTCCACCAGGCAGTTTCCAGCCACTCTTCCCCAAGCCTGTAGCACCACATTGGGTTGAAGTGACCAACATAACAGAAGTGATAAGACTTAATCCTGCAGGTGTGGTGATAGGGCCAAGACAGTAGATGCCTATTTTCCTCCACCTCTTTGGCCTTATAAAGCGCAGAGGAAGAAGGGCTTGCTGTGACCCCTTGCAGTTACCACTATTTTGCTCCTGTTGGGCAGAGGGGTTGTGTTGGATAGATGATCTTACACTGATCAAAACTTACCATCCTTTCGATGTGTGATGACTAGGCGTGGGTCTGGAGTACTACTGGAATGGGACCCACAGGAGCCTCTAACATGAGGAGCTGGTGTCACACTCTCATCATTAGTACATGTTTCCTTTCATTATCCCTACATGTTTCTGGTTCTCTTTCTGGTAGCTCTGCAGTATTTTCTTCTCTTTCAGCTATTTTGTTCTTCCACTGATTGTCTTGCATTGGCTCAGATTTTGCAAAATTTTAACCACTCATAGGTGGTATTGCTGTGCTATATTGCTTCATCTCATACTTCTGCTTAGCCTAATTTCAATTCACAAATGTTTTTGTTTCATAATGATGTAATAGAATATGAATAGAAAATAAAAATCACCTACCATCAGCTACAAAAATGTTGGCCATTCTTTAGGCCACACTCCAAAAATCATGTATTGTCAGGGATGTAAATTGCATTTTGAGATGTAACTTACTAGGATTACAGAACAAATGGACTTTGTTAACTTCCAGATCACTAGGGTTCTGAAACTGTATCAAGTAGAAATTAATATATATTTAAGAACACTTGGTGGTTGAACTTTTCAGGTTTGTCACTGAAATGCCTGCTTGTTACTTGCCATATGTAGTGTCTATTTTGCAACTTTTTGAAATTGGATTTGTATTATACTGCTGTATTTTTGAACATAAAGTAAGAAAATTAGGCTAAAAGGGAGCTTTTAATTTTAATGTACATTTTTTCTTCAATTTTGGGAGCTTTCCTCTTTTAACACTAAATTGGGAAGAATTGTTTGGTGTTTTCTTCTGGAAGGCACAATTAGTAGAAATTTCTTCCTGTGTTAAAATATTTTCTGGTAAACTGACTGAACGTTTGTCTTTATAACAGATGGGAACATGTTTCCTTTTTTTCCAGTTACTATTTACTGTATTGAGTATGAATTTCTGCCAATCTGATCTTTATTATCAAGATGATAAGATAAAATATAGGAGCAGACATTAACATTTGCAATGTGCGTTCTTTCCAGGTGAATTTCAGGCTCAGCCTGGGGTCTGGGGACCAGCATATTCACATGGATCTGAAACTCCTGTCTCTTCAGACAGGCCTGGAATTAAAGTTGCTCCCAGCCTGCATTACAGAGAAGCAGAGCTGCAGTCTGAAGCTGGATCAGCTTGCAAGGGGATGATACAAGTACTTGCAGTTTGAAGATGTATTTAAGTTGGTTTGTATCATAGTTTTCCAGTGTTTAAATTAGGTGGCACAATGATCACTGTTCTGGCTGCTTAATCTGAGTTGGAATGTCTCCATGATCTGTTGTTTCTTCACTTCACTTTGGATGTTTCAACATCAGAACATCAGTCCCTTAATCAATCTAATCCAAAAGCTTTCACTGTTTTTGAATCATTTTTTTCATCCTTTGTATACTTTTATACTCTACTAAAACCAGAAATATTTTTTCTTGGGTTTTCAACCCTCATTTAAATCCTTGTCTTCAAATACCTCTGAATTGAAAGGAATAGTATAATAATTTAAATAGATTATGGATTAAAGCAAATATATATAGTCTATACTATTGGTTTGTACAAGCTGAGAATGTGAGATTTTGATTCCCCAGAAGATCTACTCCTTGTTGAACTATTTCTTAGTTTCATTTGAAAATAATGCCTTGCTAAAAAATGTAAGGTATTTTTTCAGTCCATTATAATGTTGCCTGTGTTATCCATTACTATTTAAAGGATAGGAATGGACATACCAAAATTTTATGCGGCCTATTATTTTGCTTTGTAATATTTGAGTCACACACTCCAGTATAATCTGGGAATAATGTGAGACAAATTGTTAGGATAATGGTCCTGCCTGACCTTCTATTTCTCACAACTGTTAAATCCTGGATTAAATGCTATTAGCTCTCACAGTCAACAGGTCCATAATCTTGTGGAGAGAGGCTGTTCTGCCTATTAATTGAATTACAGAAGGTCTGTATCTTTTCCTCTGCTTTTCTTTTCTGAAGCATTAGTCAGGATGAGGAGCTTCCTCACGTTTATTGATACCTTTCCAGGTTGAAGAAGGAGATAATCCCTAAAGAACTGGTTACTGGGCACTGAAAGTGGAGTCATTTATTTTCCCCCCCACCCCCATGATTTATTACTCTTCTGATCTTTTATTACATTTACTTTTGTTATAAAGGGGTGATGACTGAAGCATGAAAATGCCACACCATGGGTTTGTCAATGTTGTCATGTACTTAAGACTTAAAAAACACTATGCTGTTTGAATATGGACTGTGTCAACAGTAAAAAGTGGCTAGACATGACATTTCTAAAGTACTGTAGCCATCTAGAAGTAGTCATTGTGCATTTTGTATCCTGACAAGGCAATAGGGGCAAAATTCCTCTCTGGCTTAATTCTGCTTGTAGTTTTTCATTCAGAACTTGGGTGGCAGATGATCTAGTTTGACTGAAGTGTGTATGAAGAGAACTGAAAAGTAATTATCCTTTCAAAACATGATGTAGGCTTCAGGGGCTGCCTATTCCTGCTGCCGTGGACTAATTATATGCCTTAAATGTTACTGACTGAAGCTGCAGTTCGGGGTTCCCTGTGGAGATAATGATTCTGGTGATATTAGTGGGAGCTTTGCCTGTGTGAGTAGTGTGGACTTGAACGGGGACTTTCTGTGCACATAGAAAGGAAATGGTAACAATTTTGAGGTCTTCAGAGTTGTTTTTAAATATCTAATCTTGGTCCCAGAGAAGTGTCTGGGGTTTTGTAGTTAACTTATAAAACGTCAATATTTTGATTACATTTAGTTACCAAATGTAGATTCGTGGGACCGTGGTTTAATTGCATTTTTAAGTGTGTGCTTAACAACATAGACCTCAGTAATCTTAAGAGAGTAAATGGGTGCCTAAGTAAAGATTACCTTAGAATATTGAATAATAGCTGGACAGATCTTCAGCTGATATGCATTAATTTAAGAGTGCAAAATACTTAGCAGGATCAGATGGACAGAAAAGTTCTCTTTTTTAAGCATATTCAAATGACATATCTCACAAAATTTTGAACACATTCTACTGCAAACATAGAAATATTTGGGCAGCCCTGTTCTGGGCACCTCTCACATAATGATATTAAGAAGCTGTGCAGTGTCTGATAGGAGGCACATCTTTCTTGATCCTCCTGATCTTTTCTCATGTAATCAGTATTATGAATTTAGAAGGATTATGCTCCAATCCCCCCATGTGATGGTAAGAGGCAGTAAATCAGATGCTTCTTGTCAGAACAGCAGCGATTGAAGACAACATATTAGTGGTCAGTTGAAAATCAACTCATTGTTTTTACCAAATGAGTTATTCTTCTTTTGCTCCTGTGATTCCTACTTACATCTGAGATAGTTTACTATGTATTAGAATGTTCTTTTCACATATATTCTTTTTTTTTTCATTTGTTTCTGAGCTTTGAAAATTGTCCTTTAGAACTTTAAGCATTATATAACATATTGTTATTTGTTTACTTTCTGGAAAGCACAGATAATGGCAGTGTATAAATATTTTTATTATTTACATTGAACTTAGGACACTGAGGTAATTTCTATCTCTAAAACAGCCTGGAATTTTACATTGACTGTATAGGAAATACTGAGAATCCAGACTGTTATCTAGAGAATTATCTTAGCACCATTTGATTATGCTCAGCTTTTCCATATAAGACTAAAAAGAAATGAAGATGTCACCATTTGATGATATAAGGTTAGATATTTTTAAAGAAATCTTCAACAGCCAAAGCATATTTATGTTTCCGCGTGTATTTCAGAGTAGTTTCTAAAGCAGATCTCATTCATGCATGTTTAATTTTTGTTAGGTCACTCATCATTTTAATTAACATCTATAATAAGCCTTACCAGCACCTTAAGAGGTGACTCTGTGCAAATTTAACATGAACTTTGAAAATGTCAGAACAGGTCAGATGCATTAATCTTCTACAGATGCTTCGGAACAAAAGCCTGGATCTAGACCTACTCAAAACTGGACCATTTGAAATCAAACACTGACTTGAACCTGAACATATACATTGACATCACCTGTCCTCATTCGCCTCCTTATAAAGACACATCTTCATTACAAAAGCTGCACATTAAATGTGTTCAGAGATACATGTATGGCAGCACAGAATGACAAGGGAGAACACTTGCAAGCCCATAGTGTAAAACAGAATAGAAGCCTGCCTTGTTCAGCAGAAACACGAACACTTATTGGTCTCTATTAATGTAATATTCTCATTTATAGTCATTGACATTAAAACAACTATAAGGATACTGGAAATACTTTGCTAGGCTACGTGATATGGTTCTACTGGATTTTAGGCAATCTCTGCTGATGCTTTTCTCATGTTATTGGTCTGAATTCTGAGACGTTTCTGAAGAATGACTTTTTACCTGGGTAGGAAGCTGAGTAAGCAAATGCACAGAAACACATTCCCCAAGAGAAGTCACTTACCTTTGTCACATCAGGTATATTATAAAACTTCTTGGTGTGAGCAACCCATCCCACTATCCCGATGTCCAGAGGGAAAACAATCTCCTTTTCTGGTTTCACCAAATTGTCCTCATAGTTGGAAGTTGGAGTGACATCCAAAATCCTGCTGGCTACCTCTGGAATACCATTTCGGGAACGACACTGAAACATACTACACCGATCAGCTGCCAGCAGCTGTGCCAGCCTCTGCAGGGCCTTGTGCACTACCTTTTCCATAACGCACGCTTCGTCTTGGATTTCTGTTATCAACTCAAACAGTATGTCACATTCCTCCAGACGAGACATTTCTTTGAAGCTGACTCCTTGCTTCACATCTCCAGCGCTCACTTTAAAGATACTTTCCAGCACTTCTGGCCTCATTTTTCGGTCGAAATACTCCTTAGCAAACTGAGGATTGTTCTCCAAGTATTTTTCAACGGCATCTTTATTTACCTCACCCATTTTTGCTGGATTTTTTTAGGATTTCTTTTAGAACTTCATCACCATCAAAGCAGGAGTGGTAGCAAGAAGTCCTAACTTATACTACTAAGAAAAATGTACTTTGTACATATTGTATAGCTCACAGACATAATACATTCACCTTCCTCTGTGGCTTCCAAGCCTTCTGAAACTCTTGAGATATGACAGAAGGCACTGGCTTAGCATCTTCTTAGTGTGAGATCTTGGAGACTGCTAATTAAAGAGATGTCAGGACACTAAACCCCTGAGCATTCTTAGCTCATAAATCCTCAGGGAATCATTTTATCATTTTAAACTAACCAATTAATTCTTAGACCTTATAAAATGATCTGATTTGTAGATATTTATACTTGTGTGTTATCACCTTCATTCACAGTGTATATAATGTACTGTGCACACAAAAGTTCCTATTAAAACTTATTGTAAGGAATTCCACCTAGATACTTATCCTACATTAGACACGTGCACAGATGTACACATGTGTATTTATGAGAGTTACTTAAGGGCAGGAAAGCAGAGTTTTGTGGAGAAATCTTTTAAATTGCAAAATTTAGTTTTCCTTGAAATAGTCATGACAGTGATGATAGAAATTGGATTACTGAAAGTAAATAATTATTAAGCTATATATGCATAAAATGGGTGAAATCGTAAAGACCCTACAAAACTAAAGAACTTACAAAAGTCTGAGCTTTAACAAGTGCTCAAGTGATTTACCTAGGGGAAGATGGAATAAAAGAATCAGAATTTGACTCAGCACAGTGAGATATGACTTATTTATATTTCTTTTTCTAAAATAGCCAAAAGAAAGAATAAAATCAGAGAATCGATTAAACTCAAACTGAGTTGAGGACACAGTGAAGTTTTTTATTCTATAGTCATAACTATCCAGTGAGGTTCTATGCTTTCTTCAGAAAAAATGGACATCTCTGCTCTCTTAAATAGCAGAAAAATGATCATAACTGACATATTTAGCAGAGGAAATCTTGAGTCTGCTCATAGATATACATGATTATACATCTTTAAAGTTTCCTACCATCAGAAGTTCAATATTGCTCACATGAGTGGAAAAAGAGTGATGGAAACTTGTTGAATTTTAGGAGGAAACACTCCAAGGCCATGTGAGTAAGAATGCAGAGTTTGAGTGCCAACTATGACAATAAATTATCTGTGTTCATTGAAACAGATATGAATTTCAGCACAGTAGGAAGGCTGCAATACAACTAATCTTATTTCTGTTTGTGGCATCCACATTGCTCAGAAGCAGAAAGAGATTCTTGGTGTAAGAAAAAAATCATATACCCTTTGGCAGTTCTTAATTTGTGAAGAGTAATTGTCAAAGTACAACTTCATCTCTCTGCCAGAAGCCAGAGTGTGTCAACATTTGTTTTTATCAACAGATCTAAATGAATCAACATGGGCAACTAACACAGATATTCTCCGGCAGGACAAACACGTCACTGCTGCTGTGTAAAGGCAGCTAAGTCAGTACACAGGTTTCCCTCTGACCATCATATGAAACACCAGGTATGACACTAAATTTTGCCAGACTGCAGTTGCCATACAGAGTTAAAAATGATATGAAAATCAGCACGTTATAAACACTTTTTGTCCTGGTTCCTTTTCCGTGACTGTGTTGTTTCTCCCCAGCAGCCTGGGGACAGCATAGGACCTTCACTGGTGGGTGTGTGAGTTTGCAGCATTGTCTTCACAGGTGACCTGGTGATAATAACTCGTGGCAGCACATCAGAATGTTCTCACCATTGTACACATGTGTGGTTCACAAGAGAACAGCACAAGAAATGCACATGTATCTGAGTCTTTTAATAGTCTCATGACTTGATCAATATGTATAAAAGCAATAGAGACTTGAATTTTATATGTAATTGCACATCAAGTTAGATTATTTCCTATTATTTTCCTAATTTCTAGCTCATTGCTTTTCATGCTGTGCTTTTAAAAAGGAGGATGTTGCAGAGCTTCAATGAAATCATGTGAAAGAATAGTAACATTTTTTGCATTATTTGTTCAATCATATTTGTTTACTGACTTTGGAACATTCTATGTAGTAGTTTCTTTGAAGTAGGAGGGGTCTGTAGAGGATCTGTTTCATGCTCAGCTAAAACATTCTAGAAAATTATCTTCTACGTAATATTTACACATTCGTCTCTATCACATGTGAGAGCCCAGTTTTACAAGCATTAGTTCTTTATATTGTCATCTCATTAATTTAATGAAATAGAGTGGTCTGTCACTGTCTGGAGGGAGAGTAAGTGAAGACAGGCAATCTGACCAGGTTATACCATTTTCTTTGGGAGCAGGGAGGTTGGTGGGTTTACATTTTTGTAAACTAATAATTTTATTATCATTTCATTATCATTTTTACTATGTGCAAGATCACCTAAAATGCTTATCCTGGTTCCACCAAATCTCCCTCATGCCAATCTGTTTTTACAAATGAAAAATTGCACTATTTGTACTTTGAGATAACAAATAAAGATCATATTTTAATTAGGCACTACCATAAGGTGATAAATCTTTCTTTGTAACAAAATATTCATCCATAGTCATTCTTATATCATCAAAAAAATTTTTCCCCCTAATATATATTCACTCTTAAATTGCAGTCTTGCTCTGTAAGTATGAAATGACATGGAAACAAGTATCAGAAACCAATAGAAATTCTTTATGAAATAGTTTATGTTTGGAAGACAGGTAAGTTGGCTTTTTTTCATCAGTTGCTATATTAGTGTTTCATCAAGAACTCTATGTATATATATTGATTAAGCATGAATAATAAAAGTTGAAGTGATTTGATAGAAATTAAAATGTAGATTGATACATAAATGTACCTTATATTTATGGAAGCCCACATTGTAGAGTTAGGAAAATACAATGTATTTCCCTATGTATTGATACAGTTTTTTTCCCCATAATAGTATTTTAATGAATTGTGTAAATTAGGCCATTTAAACATTTTTGAGCACTAGCATTGTAATGCATTTTAAAGTTCCTCTGCTGGAATATGACATTTGTTTTCTGTTCTATCTCCTGTAATTTCCTTATTTTCCACACTTTTGAACATTTTATCTTTAGTAAGGCTAAGTACATTTGTATTTAAGTTTATTCTAAGAAACTATACCAAAAAATAATTTCATGTTTCTGGCACTTTCAAACATGATTTTGCTGATATCTTTCTCAACAATTTTTTCATATGATCACCTATTAAAATACGTTTTAATGTAGGTTCCATTATATGTATGGAAGTTTAATATTGGAAATAGACCATACACAGTCATTTTCACTGCCCTTTTAAATGCAAAAATAATATGCATTTGGATTTGATTCTTTCCCATGATGAGATTGTTTGATTTAAAAACATGACATCCAGGGTGCTTATTTTTCAAATGGTTTAATTTCAGAAAATATCAGAAATATTTGTGCTATGTGATTGTAATGCATATGGTGTCATTTGCCTTTGACGTTCATAGTTACTACAGAAATTGAACTATTTATGGAGTAGTTCTTAGTAGTAGACCATTCCTGAGCCCTTGTGATACATGGAAACTCCTAAGAAGGATAAGTGACAGACGTGGTTATTTAAATAGACTCAAGCGGCACGTAAATGTCAAAGGCATTTATAAGGTTCACCAGTTCAGTTCAGTGTTCATATCTGGATGTGTCTGTCCACCTGATAGCAGTTAATGTGGTTTCTTCAGTTAAGATCTTCTGAAGAAACACAGATCAAATGTGTTCATTTCAATTGTATAGCTTTTGATGTGGATAATTTTGTGGTCATTGTACATCAGAGATACATATCTCTGATATACTACAAGAAATTAATATTCAGAAATGAATGCCGATATAATCCAAGAAATTAATATTCAGAAATATTATTGATTTTTTTTTCCTAAATGATTAGGCTGTGAGAATGGGTTCTATAGGTTCTTACAACAAGTACTGTGTGACCCTAACATAGCCAGGTTTTGGCACTGAAGTGTTTTAGTGTCACTGATCTGATATGTTCTGGGGACTCTTATAAACATCCTCAACTTTTATGTTTCTTTTACAGCAATTTTCTATCCCTTTTCTTACAAAAGCAGTCTTAAAAATATAAATACTGAAGATAGTAAGCTAACTGCTTTTTTTCCCATATGGCTGAAAATTTTCATGCTCCCTTAAAAGTACCAATGATTAGCTCTGGAACTTCATGAAATCACAGAATCACAGAATATGCCCAGTTGGAAGGGACCCACAAGGATCCTCAAGTCCAGCTCCTGGCCCTGCACAGGACCACCCCTAAGAGTCACACCATGTGCCCAAGAGTATCGTCCCAACACTTCTTGACCTCTGCTGGCACAACTTCAGGCCATTCCCTCGAGTTCTATCACTGGTCACCACTCACAGTCCTCAGAAAGATTTACTAAAGAAAATAAAGGCACCATGTTAAACTAGGTTTGTTAGTAAATACTGTTTATAAAGAGTTCAGTGTAAATTTACTCCCTAAACAGAATATCACATTGTTAAATTACAAAAACAGGTAGTACAGAGGCTGGCATGGAGCAAAGGCCAATCTTTTCTATTCCATTCTGTCCTTGACCTCTGTACTTGGACTGCCACAGAGGGGAATGGTTGTGATGGTGACAGTGTACACAGTTGTCCCTTGCAAAGCATATGCTGCTCCTTGGCTTAGCTCATGCCGTTTGCTGTTGCACACAAGTCTGGTTTCACAGGGCACTGACTACGCTTGCATCCCCTGATCTGTACACACAGCAGTCATTTATCCTCCTGCAAAATCTGCCCCTAAGAGTGTAATGGATACCTATGTTTGTGAATGGCATTCTACAAACAAATAGCCATAAGAAGACAGCAAGAAGTCCTTCAGTCTATGTGCAGTCTGGCTGGAAATGGACACTCCATTTCCTATTAGCAGCTTTTGAGCCAACTTTTGAGCCAACTTTCTCCTAAGAGCTAGAGTTATTCTTGTGACCACAAATAAAATTCTAGTTCCTTTAATATTTAAAGCTTAAATGTTGCAGCATTAAAAATGTTTTAAACAGTAGTTTGACTCTTGTTTCCTTCTTTTTCTAAAGTCATGAATAAAATAACTCCTACAATGAAAGGGGTTTTTTCGCCATTTCCTTTGAAAATCTGAACTTCTCTATGTATTTTCTCTTGCTATTCCTAATGGAAAATATTGCAGAACTTTACATGCTATTAATGTAGAAAGTATTTCAGTCACAGAAATGCTGTGCCATGACTAATACAAAATTACATGTTCCTGTTTTATTTTAGATTAATTTAAGAGACTTTATTAGCTGCTGCACATATTTAGAACCAATTTTATTAAAACTTAGTAACAGAAGTAGATTTTTGTTTCAGTGAAGCCTGGATTGGTCTTCTGTCTGTAAGACTTCTGACAACAAGCAGTATAACAGAAACACTGATGTAGATTTTCAGAGGTGGTCAGATCTCAACAGGTTTGGATTCATTTGGGTGAGTGACTGTAAACTCCTTCGAAAATCTCTGCCATATGATTTTCATAGATAATTATGTTATTGACAAAATTTTATACAAATAGACTTGATCCTGCAAGAACCTCTCTAGTAATATACAGAAGTTTACAGGTTTTTTTAACAGAACAAAGGAGAAATTATGTTTCACAAATTGACAGAGAATACAGAAATAGTTGTTTTCTTTGGTATTAAAGAAAGTACATAGATTTAAAGCTTCTAAATTAAGCTATAAACCATCTTATTGCTGCTACCAGTCATGAGAGACACTGAACAAAGAAAACCCACATTGATTTTGATCTTGTAAGTACAGTGACTTCACATATGAAGACTATTAAGTGTTTTGTAAAAGTTTTATAAAAATGCATATATATCACTAGTATCACCATCACCAGAGACCAGAGCAAATTTCTAAAAGCCACCAGAAGGGTACAGGTTACTCATTCTCTTCACTCTCTGTAGGAATTAGCCAACTTGAAAATCTCCGTTTACAAATGGAAATGTTGATTTATTGAAAATCTACCATTGAAAGTTTCAGGACAATTAATATGCATATACCTTTCAGGTTCCCTGTGTTAAATACATTCTTTACTCCAAATAGAAGCTTAATATTAAACATAATTGAATTTTTAGTGTCTGATGTTATCTAGGAAATGAAAGGCTTAAGAGCAGACTTGGAACAGCCCTGAGCATCTGATGTTTGAGGAAGTGAACAAAAACATATTCTCTACGCAAAAAGGCTCCAACACAAAGCAGGAAAGGAAGATAAATCAGACTTTTGCATGGCATATGAGAAGAGATTGTAAAGAACAGCAACACTAAAAAGTGTAATATTTTTATGAATGTACGAAAGGAATAAAAGGCTGGAGTAAATTTCTGAGAAAGGCCAGGTTGAACAAATTGGCTTAATTCGGTACATCAGCTGCTATTGAAGTATTTTTTGTACTACATTGTTGTCTCCATATTTAAATTTTACTTTTACTTAATTTTGAATGTAATGAACACAGACTTTTCAAGTAACAGGCTTCTGCCTTTATTCTTTCAAAATTGGGAGGTGAAAAAGTAGGTGAATTAGTTCTCTTGGTAACAATCATTCCTGTCCTGCTCTGGTTACATGCCTAGAAAATAATTAACAGGTTTTCTCTAATGCTTCCTAAAGATGTTGAAACTAGAGAACAAATATTGACCAAGAGGCAGCAAAACTTGCCTGAACAGGAGAAAATAATGGTTTATATAACTGAAAACAGTTTGTCAAAAACAGAATAGAAATTGTGGAATATCTGATTTCAAATTGATGTCAAAAAGGCCAGACGTGGTGTGTACATGCACTTGGGTATTTGCAGGCCACGCTTAGGTCCTGCTGCCTTTGCAGTACCACACTAAAGGGATCTTCTGCCTTCCTGAAGATCTGCAGGGCCCTTGTTCCTGTTGCTGGGAGCTGAGCATGAGATTATTTAGCACCAAAGACAGCCTTTTGGAAGCAAGAGGAACCAGTCATGAGGACCTGAAGAGGTTCTGGCATGACCAGGCTTTCAGAAACATCGGCAGAAACTTGCAAGTATTATGTTTGCCACTTTTTATATGGGGAAAAAGAGGAAAGGAATTTGGGGAGCAGGTGGAGGAAACAAATCTGCACCTTGTAACTGAACGTTGGGTTAAAAAGGGATTTTGGACTGTAGTGTGTAAAATCGCAGAGGAGGTGCAGGCAGCTCGCTCTCGCCCACGCAAAGATGGTGTGCCCCTCATTCCATTTGGTGTGCCCCTCATTCCATTTGGTGTGCCCCTCATTCCATTTGTTCTCCCCACACATGCACACCCCTTCCCCCAGGTGTGAGCTCTGCTTTTGGGTTAGGTAAAGCAAAGGGAAGCGTTTGTTCCTAGTGTCTGCTTGGCTGCAGATCAGGGTCAAAGACCACCTGAGCCCAGGGGTGTTATGCAAGAGGCTGTTGTGAAGGGGCCCAGCCTGCAGCAGGCACCAACCCGCCTCCCCGCTCCCCCTCCAGTGCTGGCACTGTAGCTCGGGGGGTTGCGAAAGACCCAGGACTACATAAAGCATTCCCTGTCTGGGCACTGCCACCGCCATCGATGCTTGGGCTCTCCAGAGGCTGCAGGGACCGGCACTGTCTGTAAGGGAACTGCTGCTGTGGGCTGGAGACAGACAGGTGCCTTTCCTGAGCTGCGTCAGGGAAAGCTGCACGATGCCCTGGCGACCTAGCAGGGCAGCCTTCCTCCCTTCCTCGCTTGTGTCACAGAGCCTGTTTCTGATGTTATTCTCTGTTGCTGCAGGGACAGGATGGCCCACACGGAGAGAGCTCTGCCCTGGCTGCTGCTGCTGGCACTGGCCTTGCTGGGCAGCAGCACCGCAGAACGGGACTGCCGAGTAAGCAGCTTCAAAGTCAAGGAGAACTTCGACAAGACCAGGGTAAATCTGCTGTCTCTCCTGGATCTGTGATGTCTTGCCTAGCATCTCTTCTCAGGCTACACGGTTTGGCATTCAGTAGCACCAGTGTGTTCACATTTTCAAAGTCACAGACTGCAATACTGAGAAACAGCAGAAGTGTGTGATGCTGTCCACACCTCCACGGATGCTGGATCCTGATGCATCTGATAAAGGAATACTGCAAAAACTAAGCTTTTGAGACTGGTCTCAAACTTTTTGCTCTAGGCAAAAGAAGTGTGATAACTGTTGTTTCTGTGAAAAATTAATACTCTGGTGTTTTCAGACATCATTGCAAAGGAAAACAAATTATACATAGATCTGTCAAGGTCTGTCAGTTATTAATCTCTTTCCACCAAATTTTCTATTCCTAATACTGGAGAACTGCAGATACAAAATAACATAACCAAAAAAATGTCAATACTTCCACAAACCCTGACTGCGCTAGGATGTATTAATGGGTTTGTGCTGAAACGGCTAGATTTGTTTCTTAGGTACAACTTTGAGGCATGGTTCCAAATATGCCATTCCCTCTGTGACACCCCCTAGTCTCTATGTCTGTTTGTAATGTTTCCATTCTTCTAGGTTTAACTGCAGCTTTTCTTGTTTCCTTGCAGTACAGTGGCACCTGGTATGCTATGGCAAAAAAAGATCCTGAGGGACTATTTCTGCAAGACAATGTGGTAGCCCAGTTCACCGTAGATGAGAACGGACAAATGAGTGCCACTGCAAAGGGCAGAGTGAGACTCTTCAAGTGAGCTGTTTGCAATTTTCCTCTTGTTCCATTTCACTAAGCTTCTGCTACACTTACTGGTGCTCCAATCCTACCTGCTGTCCCTGTGCTAGTCACAGTCACACGGAATCCGTGCTGTTAGGTTTGAATGTGATGCTTTCTTTGTCTCTGACTGCAGTAACTGGGATGTCTGTGCTGACATGATTGGCTCTTTCACTGACACGGAGGATCCTGCCAAGTTCAAGATGAAGTACTGGGGTGTTGCCTCTTTTCTGCAGAAAGGAAGTGAGTACTTAACTGTAGATGATACAGAACTACTTGGAAGCCTAGTTATGTTATATGTGCATGCTGGGGCAGGAAAAAGTACTGTTTGATTTTTTAAGCACATTTAAAAGAGGTAATAATTATCATACACAAAACCTTAATGTGAACAACATAATCACTACATTTTATATGGAACAGCTGGTTGGCTTTCTTTAAACAAGTGAAGACCAGGCCTTTGTATATCTTTGTATTTCATTTGTTTGTTACCTGACAATATAATCAAAGGTCACGGCTTAAAAAGAAATGAAAGGCAGATGAAGTATTTCAAGACTTGTTTTAGTTCAGAATTCAGTTACTGGATGTTTCTGCTCTCTGAAAAGCCTGATGTCAGACTTGGCCAAGCAGGGAAGAAGATTTAGCAAATGTTATTTTGTTTGGTCTTGTGTCTGAAAATGTAGAGATTTATCTGTCTTAAGAGACAAAAATTATCCTATAAATCTTACATATATCTCTACTTTTAGGTAATCTGTCACACCCTATGCAAAATTTAGTTTCTTGAGCCAAGAAGAGATTCAGACGATGCTTTGTAGCTCAAGACATTTCCGTGGACTGTTTCCAAGAGAAGCAGGTGGAACTTGAAAGTGACAGGAGCTCCATTCTGTCCAAAAATGCAGTTACAAAGAATGTTTCAGATGCCAGTCGCTCTTCAATTGTTGCCAGGTCTCCTCACAACATGCCGCTGAATCACGCATACTTCAGATTGCTGGCTCAGCCCAGACTACCTTTCTAAAAAGTCTGGTGTCCCCCCACAGGAGAGAAGGGGAAGAGAGCAGTGTTGCCTTCACTGGTGCAGGTGCAGCGCAAGGGAGAATCTTTTGCTCCAGGAGAGGAAGGTGTAGATGTAACGTGTTTTACTGCAAACATTTAGATTCACTTCTGTTAGCACAGGGTGTCTGTGTGACCAGGCATTTATCAAGTTACATGGCTAAATAGTTAAGATTTCTCTGTAAGTGTAACTGCATTTTAAGGAGGGTTTATTGTAGCAAATACACTTCTGACATAGATGCAAAGTGCATGACAATATTTTTCTTCAAAAATACAGTCTAAGTAACATCCCTGGTAGGAAAATACTTACAGTTTTGAGTCATCTGGAACTGGACTAGCATGTCCTTCCTAAATATATGTTTATTTTCTCTTTGAAAACAAAAAACTCCTGCCCAAACATGGAATTAAATACTGGACACAGGAATAAACTAAGAGCTAGTCTGTTAAAATTTGTACCAATCTTTATCTTAGTATTTTCTTTACAGAAATTTGGCAGCAACCTCTTCTGATTTACTACATTTTACTGGTGTCTCTAACACATTTGCTTCTTTGCTATGGTTTCTTCCAGATGATGATCACTGGGTAGTGGACACAGATTATGATACCTATGCTCTTCATTACTCCTGCCGCCAACTAAATGCAGATGGCACATGTGCTGATAGCTATTCCTTTGTGTTCTCCCGGGACCCCAAGGGATTGCCTCCAGAGGCACAGAAAATTGTCAGACAAAGGCAAATAGACCTCTGTTTGGACAGAAAATACAGAGTTATCGTTCATAACGGTAAGAACCATCTTTTTCTGAAGAATTTTACTTCAGGGTTTAATGACTAAAGCACTGGGATTCTCTTGCTCATTAAATATCAAAAGCATGAAGTCTTTTACTTAGTGGCTGTAACATTGTCTTTTGAAAACTGGACCTTGTAGTAAGTTATTTCCAGTTTCAGATACTTCCCTTATCTGAAGGAGAGCTAAGGTATATAGCTTTTTATGTAGCATATCAGATCAGCTGAAACAGTAATTAGAGGAAGTTGTAAAACAATTAAATCAGTGTACTGTGTGTAAACACAGTAAGGATAAACCTCATGGTTGTGGTAAAAAGTAATTGTGTCTCTTTAATCAGAACTCTGCCTTCTTTAAAAAAATTATTTGAAAAATTATTTTTAAAGACTTAGGGAAAATCAGAAGTCTTGGAAAGGATCCTTATGGCAGACCCTTTCTCACAGGTCCTTATGCCAACCATTTCACAAAGGGCAGTGGATGAGGGACATACCCCTCATACTGGCAGTATGACCCTCTCTTGAGTCATACCGTCAGGCTGAACTCGCAACACAGGGAAGGATACAGATTAGCTCGCTTATGCTCAAGTTATATTAGAAAAAGCCAAATGATAATGACCTAGAACAATGTCCTTTCTCATAAAAATTACACCTAGAGTGGGGAATAGTAAAGAATGAAGGAGAAAAATCAGAATATTTAGAACAAATAAAATAGCAGCGTACCTGTGCCTATATTCCCCTCACATTCTGGAAGACATGATGTCTGCAGAAGACTTGACCAGTGAATTAACTGAATGTGAACTCCCAATGTAACACTGTGGCAAAAGAGTTATACGCATAAAGAGTTGGATTCATAAACCAAGACTCATATGAGACTGCTGTGCTTGGTGTAGGTCATATTTGACGATAACCATAACTGGAAGAATACTGAGGATGAATTAGGAGTTTCAAAGAAGAGCAGAGAAAATGGTTGAAAGTTTGTAAAATGTGTCATCTAGTGAGTGCTTCAAAGACCTTGATATTAATCATTAGAAAGAGATTAAAGGCTGACCTGAGCAAAGTCTGTGCTTGCCCACACAAGCAATGGTAATTGGATAATAAAGGACTTGCAAACACAGAAATAATAAATTTAAATGGATGGAACTTTAAACTGGACACATTCAGAGCAGAAATAAACAGCCATTTGTTTAACTCCAAAGGTCATTAACCTTTGGAACAGTTTACCAAGAGCTGTTGTATGTTCATCACCAAAATCTGTAAATCAAGATTAAAGGCTTTTCTCAATGACATGTTAGAACAAACTGGGATTGACTGAAGGAACTTTTGTATCTTATAAAGAAAGTCAGAACAGATGAGCACAGTCAGCTCTTGTGGCTCTATTACTTGTTCATCTGATCTATAAACAGAGAGTAATATATTGCCATGTTGTAAAGTAGATATGCTGATAACAGGGTGCCTGAAAGATCTGATGAGAGAAGTGGTGTTTAGAGTACTGATCAGTGACCTAGAAAAAGTGCCTGACAACAATGAAAACAAAATTTTTTTCTTGAATGAGAATTTGGGGACAACATGAGACAGTTGAGATTTACAGCAGTCAAGAATAAGAGACACCATAAATGCAAACGAAGCTGACTTTTGTGAATTATTTGTATGATCCTATAGGTCAGGATAGAAAACAAACAATGCCATTATATAAATTGCTAATACTTTTCTGTTTTGAATCCTGCATTCACTCCTTTCCAAATGAGGTAGAGCAAGAATAAAAATTTCTGAAGATGAGAAAACCAAAAAATGAGATGGTTATAGATATTATATTAAATGTAAGATGAACTGTAGACATACAGCTGTGACTTTGAGAGCTGTTATGGTTGTTTCTTGTATTTTTGTCAAACCCAGAGGAAGTACTATCCTGCTGTAAAATCAGGATATTGGACTAGTCCAAGGACTGGTCCAATTCGGCATGGTGGAATCTGTGTTTCTGTTACTTCTACTCCATATGAGGCTTGCAAGGCAATAAATGTATTGTCAATCTTTGCAAGAAAGTATAAACCAAAAAGCAAATACTGAATATATTCATCAGTTCATAATTTGTGATATAACTTTTTCAAATATCTCAGAATTTCTATATAATAGAATGCTTGTGGTTTTTTTGCAGAGTAGAGAACCAATAGTGTAATTTAAGCGTAAAACCTCAGAACACTTTTTGAATGTTTAGCCTTAAATATTCTTTGACTTTCTAATTAATTTAAAATATGATAATGCTGCCTCTAGTTTGTTATAGAAATATCAAATCTACCGAGTTGCACTGTTCTTTATCTGTCTTCCTAATTTATACTCAGATCTTAGGTGTCGAGTGCAGTGTCTGATATTGGCTGTGTGAGTTCCATACTGTTTATAAAGGAAAAGTAGTAGTCCTGGTCCTTTTAGATTGAGGATTATGCCAGAGTTTATGAGCCCAACACCATAAAATAAACTTAAAGGCAGCAATTTGCATTTTCCCCTTTATTGGATCAGGGCCTGTAATTACAGTAGTTAGTTGATTCTGAATTCCCCAGTATCATTAAGCCAAAGTTTCTGCAAGGCAAGTACATTTGGGAGTGAGAGAATGATTGTGAACTAAACTGAAAAAAAATGATTTATTGAAAGCTTTATGTCAGAAACCCCTACAAAAATCACTTAATTCCCTATGTGTGGATTGGAAGCCTTGCTGCTTTAGTTTTAAGTCTGCTATTAAGAGAAACAGAATTACTAGCAAAACAAGCCAACTTCAACTGTCTGTACTGACCTGCATCCCACTGTTACTGTGGTAAAATTCTGACTGATGTTTATAGATGCTGCAAGAATTGGCTTGTATCTGTTTCTAATTGTGCATACTCTGCCTATGTCTTGAAGCTAATATTTTGCCTAACCATTTTTCATTAGCTTTTTTAATTAACAGTCTAAGTGTGTGTGTGTGTGTCCCAAACTAATAGATGTACAAAACTTACCTAGGAAATGACAAGTTTTTTGTTCTAACTTACATTGCATTTCTGGTGATAACTCCTTTTCAAATACAGATCAAGCTATGATACACTTACTCACTCGGAGTAATAGCTCAAGTTACTAAGTTATATGATGTGAACGTAGATATTAAGTGAACAGCTGAATGCTGTTAGCATTTGCTAGAACCAAAAATTGTGAATTAAAAAAGGGTATATTCCTTCAGCTAATTTACTATTGCTATTAGACATTTTGGAGGTCAGGAGATTGTTATTTTGCTGAAAGACATTCTTAAATTAATAATTTTAAACAGGCAAATAATTTGAAGCTTGTTAAAGTAAATAAATAACTGTTTTATCACTGATCTGTCCAGTACCTTTTTTGCCAAAGTATTAAAATGCTCAGGACAGGTGCAACAGATTGGATGAATTCCTGTTTTGTTCCAAGGTGAAAATTCTTTGGAATTATAAACCGCAGAACAAGGTAATGGCATTATTATTACAAGTAACAGACCGCTGGGCCCGAGAGCATTTTAAAGAAATAAGACATGGATGCATTTTAAATTTGGTAAAAGTTTGTGTATTTTAATTTTGTCTAGTGTGGTTGAAAAACAAAATTTTTTTTTTATGTGTTTCAGGATTTTGCTCTTAAGGAGATCCAAAACTACAGAAAGAAACCATGTAACAGTACCATGGATGTAAAGTTAACACATTGATCGGGCGTTCCCTGGAAAACATTTCAAATGGCTTCATTTAGATTTTGAATATATTTATCTGAGCTGTGTAGTTCACCTTGTTAATAAACCAATGAAACATTTTAATAAACTTGGATTATAGGGGAAGGAAATTGTTTGTATGCAAATCTGTATATATGTAGACATTGGTTTTATTAGTAACTGTTACCTTAGTGTACTATTTTGAATTAGTGACAGATGGGTTAATTAAGAATTTAATCTTGCTTTTCTTTTAGTGGTTTCAATTTCTGACTAAAAGAGTACTAATCATAAACACCCAAATATATATATTTTAATGTCTTTTCAAATACACTGTCATTTTTTTCTAGAAAATATTGGAAATCATTCCAATTAGCCTTTTAGAAAAGAGAAAGTATTTTCAGTGACCCTATATATCACTGATTAACTTTATTATATGACTACTGGAGTAATAAAAAATATGCATTTTTTTTAAAGAACTATTTTACACATGACAATCAAGCATTTATTTATTCTTTATTTATAAATTAATACAGTTTATGTCCATATTTTTAATTTGATATGGAACCAAACTGGTAATTCACTTGATGATAATACCTGTTTATCATCTTGTTTCCTACATGAAATTGGTTATTTGGCTCAAACAGGCAGGTTCAGGCAGGTTCAGGCAGGTTCAGGCAGTCAGTTATCTAAGTGTATAATCAAGTTCCCTTTTAAAACTATTAAAAAAAAAGAAGATACTTTCTGAGGATAAACATTTTCACTAGAAAGTTTATGTGTTTTACTCAGTAGAAAATAACAAGTGAAAATGGATCAGATGCCCTCTTGATATGGATTCACTGTAACTTTATTAAAGTTAATAACATCTATGTCATCTGAAAATATACCCTCATAGAAATTAATTCATCTGGCAGGTACTTATTTCAGCTCTTTTACATTCACCAAGTTCACTGCCATATTGCTATTCATTTCCATGTAAGAGAAGAATTCAATCCATTGGATTAAATTGTACAAATCTTACTGAGGCAAAGCAGTGAAGTCAAGAGAATTTTGCCTACAGGAATTAAAAAATACAGATTTTGCTTTTCCCCCTCCTCTTCTCTGGCGTATAATACTATAACATAGTGACCAATTCAACCTGGGATAATGTAGACAACATCCAAAGTGTGGCATAAGTCAGACCTTAAATAACTATCTGGTAATGAAAGACAAATGTGGCTGTTGATGGTTACTTCTTCTTGCAGTAGTATCTGTATTTGCCCTACGCCTTTCAGGGTTCCCTGTACAACAGAGAAGAATTTCCTGACATTTACGTCTGAAATGAGCAACGTTATACAAAACTGGATTGATAGCAGAGTTGGCAAAAGTGAATAACATTATCCAGAAGAAAACTGATGGCAAAATATTTAAATCTTCTTTGAAGTTCTGAACTAAAATTAAAAAAATAATTACTACTATTGGGCTCCACATAATGAAGAAAGAGATCATCAACAGCAAGAGGGCTCGGAATAGTTTGTAATCTTGCTGGGAAACACGAATCTGATGATGTTCTGAGTAGGCTAAACCAGCATTTAAACTTCTTCTTGATGCTTTTGTAATCTGCAGCAAAAGAGAAGAAAGTAACTTTCACTGAAACATAGAATTATTAACACATTTTTCCAAGTGAAAAAGTAAATCTTAGCACATGATGTTTCTGGGGGTTTTTTTGAAAAGTGACTACAAAACAAGGCATTGCAGAATTCCATTTGTACTTTTTGTCAAAGGTTCCATTTCCAATGTTCTCACTTCACTAGCAATTCTTTTCCCTCTCAACTGTGAACTCACCTCTATATTAGTCAAAGTGGTTGTTCTCTTCATGGCTCTCTGCCACTCGTAAATACTTTTCAGCATAAAACAGAGCCTTAATTACTCATGAAATCCCATTAAATTCAAATTTTTACCTCATTCGTTCTATCTAAAGAAACCCATTGATTTCTTTCACAAGTGAAGACTGGAACATAGTTAACAAATCCTTGCTGATGGGCAAGAAGGAATGCAATCCAATTCTCTTATGGCCATGCTGATATTATAAGGTAGGTATTAGAAGGAGCCTGAATTTAACTACATCATTTTGAATGTGAATGAGATTATATGTTGTTTTGTGTCAACTTTTAGCTTCTCTAGTCAGTAATCAGAATTGTGTTCATGAACTAATGTGAAATCTTACAGATCCTTTTGTCACTATGAAAATCTGTGTCTTGTAAAAGTACTCTCTGATGTAATAAACCAGACTATGGGTAGTTGAGGAATCTAGTATTGATGGGTGTGAATCATCTGTCATTAGGTAGAATATTGAATCCCCATGACTTGCAGAAAACTCTAAATCTCATGTTCTACATCCCTGCCTTCACTGAAGTTGGCATACCACAATTATGTTACGTTCACATATCTGATGCAAACGAAATAAAGCTGAAATATTTAGCAAACAAACACTCATGCTAAATAACTGAGATGCCATTTTATTCCCTGCATGTGTAAAGAAGGGATGTTTTCAAAGGCCTTGATCAATTTGCTGTCTGAGAAGGAAAGTCAAAAGGTATAAGACTATTCCTGACACTTTTATATGTGACATTTCCTTTTGGCAGAAACTACAGGAAGGATAACACTAATACTAACAATACTTATTAGCTTTCTGCTTCAGGTAAGAATGAAAATGTTTAGAGAGAGAGAAAAATTTGTCATTCTTTTTACAGTTTTCTAAATTTGTCATGGAAATAGATGGCATAACACAAATACTCATTAAGAACATAGACATCTTCCAAAGATTTCAACAGAATTTAGGTGTATAGATCAAAACCTGTGATCCAAAAATGAGCTTCTTAGCAGCTTCTGAGCCTGAGAAGGGGACAGGATTGTGGTAAATAAGCTGCAACTGCATCTTAAGGAAGTGCTCAACAGAAGCAGGGTGACAGTGACATGTTGTGGATCCCTTTTCAGTCTGCCCAGTATATGGACTCTAGATACCTATTGTGGGCATCTGGACCACACTCGGACAAACAGGAAATTAGAAGTCAGGTGTATGTAAGTATGTAACTTCAAGAATACAGACATCTTTCCTACCTCTAGCCTCCACACTAAGTCTTGCCCAAGAGGCAGAAGAGTGCAAAACCAAATAAATTACAAATCATGGCTTCTAATCTGTCATTTTTGCCAGGGTTCTGGGAAGCGTTACATTAAAATAGTACTCAATTTTAGAGTAAATGGTAAAGTAGACATTTGTAGCGTATATTTTTAATAGATTTGAGGTCTTATATCTGTAGTCAGTCAGTAGTAGGGTTTAATTTAAAGGTTTTGTTTTCAAATTGTGGAGTCAGTATAAGCTAACGAGATCTGTGTACTAAAAATACATGCAGAAAGCCAGCATATCCAAAAAGTGGATGGATTTGGTTTCTTCTAGTCCTGCCTCTCTCTGTATTCTTACAAATCCCATCTGACCGGAGTTTAGGCTCAAGGAAAGCAAAATCTAGTTTTTAGTTATTTCAAACGCTTGACTCTTTCAGCATTTAGGAGATTGACAGTCTTTAAATATAACAGCATACAAGTGGAGAGGTGTAGTTAATATATGTATATGAAAACAAACTTCGTGTTGAGCCTCAGGTAATGTGCTGTTCAAGCATGTTCTTAGTTGAAATGTATAGACTGATATGTACAGGTTGAAGGGCTTCATTTATTCATCATTTATTGAGCAAACTATGCCTGTTACCTGTAAATATATTTGTATTCAGTGACATATATGTTGATGCCTAGTGAGTTATTGTTTACTTCCCTTTGTTCTACAACCAAATTTAAAGGAAACACATACCTGTAAGATTTTGGAGTAATTGATGACAATGACTAATCCTGGTATTAGAAAGAAAACAACGGCAAAGGTAACATCCCAGACTATTTCTCCTGCAGTGCTGGGCCAATCCAAGGTGCAAATCTGAATCTCCTATTTACAAAGAATGAAGAGGAAAAGCAACATTGTACCATCATTTTTACTAAACTAAAACTGACTAAACTGAGTCTGTGAAAACTTTCTACTTAGACAAATCAGCAAATTAATGTATTACTTCATGGTTTTAAAAGCCCATACACTTACAAACAGATGTGTCCACAACTGGAATACTGCCATAAATTTCATATCAAATGCTAATAGGACTTTGAAATTGAATCTTACAGACCTTAACCATGTATTTGGGGGTCGACTTGGCTGTACTTTTGCATGCATTTCAAAATACTAAGCAGAAAAATCTATGCATGGTCATTTGCTACAGAGGACGCCGCGGGTGCTGGGGCAGCTCTCCCAGGATGCTCATGCCTCGGTAAGGGGAAAGGGGATCTCTGACCTGCACTCGGGAACGCAAAAAGGATCCCAGGCGATGCGGGTTTCCCACCTAACGGGACGGTGCGCCGGGAGCGCGGGGCGGGGGCGGCCGCGGAGAGCTCCGGGCGCTGCTCCGGCGCTGCCTCGCAGCGCACAGTGCTGCCCGCCCCGGGAGCGCCCTGCCTCCCTCGGAGAGCTCTGCATCGGAGCGCTCTGCCTCCCTCGGAGCGCTGCACCTCGCTGCGCTCTGCCTCGGAGCGCTCTCCCTCCCCCGGTGCGCTCTCTCCCCCGGTGCCAGAGGCGGACGAGCCTCCCCCTCCTCCCGGGGCCACCCCCGCCTGCCCACCTGTCCGGCGGCGGCGGGCAGCCGCACCACGGTGAAGAAGCAGCAGAGCGGGAGGGTGGCGAGGGCGCCGAAGCCCCAGATGAGGAGCAGGGCGGCGGCCAGCAGCTTGCGGCGGCGGAACGCGGCGTGGCGCAGCCGGGCGATGCTGACGACGCGCTCCAGGCTGACGGCCGACAGGGAGAGGATGATGACGGCGCCGCTCAGGCCCACCACATAGAAGAGCATGTGGCAGACGACGTCGCCCAGCACCCAGGTCTCGGTCCAGCGCACGACGCCGATGAAGGGCATGGCGGTGATGAAGAGCAGGTCGGCACAGAAGAGGTTGAGGACGAGGCAGTTGGCGGCGCAGAGCCTGCGCTGCCGCCGCACCAGCAGACAGATGCCCCAGATGTTTCCCGCCAAGGACAGCAGGAAGATGAAGGCCAGGGCAGATGACTCGCCGACACGCAGGGCCGTCACGTTGTGGCCCCTCAGGTCTGAGAAGAAGGGGAAAAAGGTCCTGTTCCTTCCTGGTGCGCCCCTGGACCCCAGCATGAGGGAGGCCAGTGGGCATGAGAGACCCACCATGGACGGTAGCACCAGCCCTAGGGACAGGGCTGCGCTCCGAACCACCACGGCGGCACCTGGGGTGCCCTCCCAGCACACAGCAAGGGGATGACCGCCATCCCCCTCCCTCCTCTTCCTCCGGGCCCTGCCACCGGGGCTCCGCCGTGCCAGCCGGGCGGTTTATGGCCCTGGCGCTGGAGTGGAACAAGGAAGTGGGAGAGTAAACACGGTGGAGCTCACACAAAGGCGAGGCCGTGAGGGGCTGCCCGACACCTCCCTGGCGAGGGCGTGGGTCAGCATGTTGGCACCTCCACGCTGAGGGGCACAGGCACAGCCACCTCCTCCTGGGCTCTCCAGGAGAGCTCCCGGGGTGCCAGTGACCTAGGGAAGTCACCCAGTCAGCTCCCATCCACTGGGAGTGTGCATGGCTTCAAACAGGGATGGCTGCCACACCGCTCCCAGAGCTCTCCTCAGGAGCCTGGGATAACCAGCACTAATTTAGAGGGGAAAAAAGAGAGGAATTTACCCCTTGTCTCCTGTCTTGACAGTGGCATTTGGGAACAGCAGACCTGTGAATTGCTTGTGCTAACTCTGGAGAAGTGTCACTGTTGTGATTTTGGGGATCTGTTTACAAAGTTGATGCAGAATCTTATCCACCCGTGTTATGAGTTCTTTCTGGAGGAGCCTGTAAAAGTAAGACAAACCGAGCAAATACCATATTTTCTCTAAAGTTCAGTTCCTGAAAGCAGTTACTCAGATTGTAAATGAAAGTAGGCCTTTCCATTTATGCTCTTCATTCCAGATGATTTAGAAATAGACTGGAAGTGAAGTGCATAAATTGTCACAGACAAACAGACAGTGTCTCATAAAAGAAGATAAAATGTTTTCAGAAAGTGTGTAAGCAGTTGTATGTCTTCAGACAGCTCTGGGTGAATTGGTTTGGCGCAGTGACAGGCTCCACGTGTGGACCTGCACCTTTTGGTTAGGTGAGAGTCACTCCAAACCGATGTGCCAGTGGGGCCAGGTGACTGGGCAGTGCTTCTGCAGTACCCTGGGTGTGACCCTGCCACCAACCACTTATGCAATGGCATTAGTGGGGATTCCAGATTACTGGGGATTCCAGAAACTTGGCCCTTCTGAGGGATGATCTCCTAATGAGGGATGACAAGAGCGACATCTTTCCTGGACTGCTTCCCACGTCTCCACCAGTGTGCAATTTGCATTGATTTTAATTAGCATGTTTTCTCTTGAGCTATAAGTGGTTCTATCTATGCTGCCTCATCAAACAATGAGTCTGCAGGGCAGCCTACACAGGTGGATGAAATGCTCCTACTAACTCTTGCTGTTTGATGACTGCATGATATGTGGGCACAGTTAACTGTTAAGTGGAAAAGACTAGGAACTCAAGTGAAGACAACATGAAAACTTGCAAAGACTGGGGTTTATTTTTGCACCCAGCAACACAAGTGACTGGCAAGTGTCTTGATGCACATATTTTATTCTACATCATTTGACAGGAGAAAAAAGTCTGCACCCATATGACAAAAGTTTCAGCAAATTTAGTAGATGTACTGATAATTAAGATCAATGTTTGACATATCTAGCCACAATTTATGTTGGCTCTGTTATGGACTGATTCTCTAAAACTATTAGTGAATCTTGAAATATAACAAATACCTTCCAGTTGCCAATGACTTCACTGGTCTGGGACTTGTTACAATCTGAAAAGCTTGCCCCAAAATTCTGGGCAGCTGGCAGTGGGGGTGATGTGGTCAGCTCTGAATAGAGGCAGGGATTTCCCAAAGAGCTGTTGATAAAAATCTGGCTGTAACTGTGTGAAAACTTGGAAGGCATTAACAGGACAGGTGGGGGACAGCTGGAAGTGGTATCACAAATAAATCCAAATTGTGTTATGAATAAAATCTTTAGCCCCTTTGGCATTAGTGGAAAATGAAATTAGAAACTGGCCCTGTCAATTCAGAGTGAAAAAAAAAACAATCACATTTGAAATAGAATAGGGGAAGGAAAATGAAAAGTGAAACATCCAAAGAAGCATTATTGAAGAAATTAAGACACTTTCAGTCAGGGAGAAAAGGAATGCCATACAGGAGCAGAAGGTTTGAAAATGAGATGATATGTGGAAGTATCTAGATAGACCCTTGATCTTCTTTAGAAAGGATCACCCTTAGCTTTGGTCCTTAGGTGTGAGTGAGAACCTTACATACTTGGCATAAGCCTGTTGTTTGCTCAGGGGAACCAAAGCAAAATGCTGCTTTTAGTATGCTGTTAGTGAGCTTTGCACTGACCTGTGTACAGAATCCTGTGCCTGGGGACAGCAGAGGTGTGAAGAAACATGCATGTTTCCATGGAGTTTGATCAAATGAATGGGAGCTCCTTTCAGGAGCAAAAATAGTCTGATTACTCATGGGTCTAATATATCCATTATCTTAAGTAGTTTTCTTTTCCCTCCCATGAAGTACAAAAGCTGTATTTGCTGTTGGGCAGGTACAATCATAGCAACCACCACAACGTGAAATCCGAGAAAGGGAGAAACCATAACCTTGATAGAGCTACTCTGGCATTACAGTAATAGGTGGATGCTGTGTGTGGTATATGCACCACATGTGCTTATGACAAGGAAGCGATTAACACAATGCTTGGAAACCTGTTATGATTGCTTAACCTATATAACTTTCAACCTATGTGTTCTTTTACGCTCAGAAGGTATGAAACATGGAGTCATTATTCTATCATTATTTTAAGTTAAATGAAAGTCATGTGAACATCTGTGGAGCTGCTTTTCCTAGCCTCGTGGGGAAAAATTTTGTCTCCTTTTTTGTGTTTGGGGTTTTTTTTTCATTCTTAATGAAAGCCCAAGCCTCGGCCTTCTCTGTGGCAGATAAGGGCTGTGTTACCTGATATTGTAAGTCAAGCTCTGCTTTTTAGATTGTTCCCCTGACAACCATGACCTGTCGCGACAGATGGGGATAGTTCAGCTTATTTATTTCTTGAGCCTAAGAAATATTCCCAGAGAGAGAGACCACTTGGGCTAGGTGATTCTGGGAGGTGGGAATTCTTGTTTCATTTGGACATGATCTAGCAAAGGGTTTTGCCTTATTTTTGCATCCTCTTGCATGTAGAATGGTGTTTAAGTCTTTGGGTCTACTGTCTTGCACCTGTATCACAATGAGTAAATAGCACTGACCTCTGTAACAGATGTATTGCACATTTCGTGTTTGCTAAGTGATTTAAATTCATTACATTAGAAATGTTGACTCTTTGTCTTCACAAAAAGTTCTAAGCTTTTAGATGACTCAAACTATGTCTGTACAATAAGGTTTTCAGCATAAGTTGCATCCAGGGTTAGCTTTTTATTTTCACTTTTGCTTTTACATACCATATTGCAGCTGTTCTGCTTCTAGACGCTATGAATTTTGTGCTTACAAGAAGTCATGCCACTATAAGGTATGTTCTGAATACAAGCCTGTTTTGATTTATTTTGGTTTTAGGAAGTTTTCTAACTGTTCACCCACAGTATACTTGTATATCAGTGAGCTGAAATAGTTACAGCAATGTGCAAGGGACAGTTTTAAACTTGGAGTGCAAATATAAATGCATCTGTTTGTCTTCATATAGTAGCAAGCTCACACACTCCAGTGTCCACCGAAAAAGCTAGATGCTTCATATGTGTCATCACATCAAAAACTAATCCCTGTTTCTTCTAAGGCATAAGCAAGTCACTATTTCTTGTGAGAATCCTCATTTTGCAGAGGTCAGTACCCATCAGAAGCAGGCATGCTTCCTGGGATATGTGCCAGTGGTGCTGTAGTTTCAAGCTGTAGCAGCAGCATTACTGACCAATGCCTCAGTCAAATGCAGAGCTGCTGATACTCCTCTGTTGTGCTTTCTAATAAAAGCTGGGTCAGCTTTTTGTTGTCAAGACCACGAGAAGTTTTACTAACGTCAATATTGAACAATTTCCTTGTGGCTCGCAGTAATGAAGGGATTTCTCTCTGAACCAAGTGCAAATGTAAGTACATAATCCATGTAACAGAATTCCTCTGGAAGGTCATGTTGTCTGTTTTGCTGCATGCTAACCAAGCTTCACCAGGGTGACTCAGCTCCAGCTAAACTGTTCTAAATAAATGAGATTGTTTCTTAGCAGTTGTAGAAACTTACACATCCAGCCCATGGATTTAGGGAGTTTATCAGTGAATACAGAGTATCAGAATGATTTGTTTGGACATTGCAGGATCTGGTAGAACACTCTCACCAAGGAACTGAGACCCTGAGTAAGATTTATGTGGAGAATTATAGTCTGATGTTTTAGGGCCACTGGAGCTTTGCTTAACTTTCAGGTGTGCATAAAGTTACTTACATTCCTACTAATGAGCTTTGATGCAGAGACATCAAAGCAAATACTGTGGTGTACATCTGAAGGATTTACAAACTAAACTTGTCACCAGCCTTTCATGCTCGTGAGGTGTACTCAGACATTCCCTGGATGCATTGGTCTGCTGGGTTGTATACCATGCAGGGATCCCAGATATCCTTGTTTCCCCTCATATTCAAGAACACGGTGATTAGAGAATGTTCTTATTTGTGAGATTTAAGAAGAATTGCCTTCCTTTTCTTTCCCTTATGTCTCATCTTAGAAGAGTAACTTGTTGGGAGCAACAGAGGTTCTTTAGGTCAGAACTGGGGTAGAAACTTTACTTTTAAAAGCCACATATTTCTGAAATAAGGTCTACAGAGTGCCTGTCTGCTGCAAAAAAAATCTGTCCATATTGGAACGCAAGGCTTGTTCTTAGCTAGCATTAGCCTAGGGCTGCAGAAATAGAAAAGTCATTCATGCAACAGCAGTGAGAGAAAGTTCAAATAATATTTTAAATTCTGCTGCATATAAACCTTTCTGACTTCCCAAATGTAATGCTAATCATGTTATTTTCCATACTGTTCATGTTTATCATTATCAGTGGCCATTTGAGATGACTGGTAAGAGATGACTTAGAGCTTCTCATAAGCTGAGTCTGGAAAGCACGGATGCCTTAATTAGGCTGTAGTTTTCTGGCTATTTGAATGAAATAATACTGACCACATCACACTTGTTGCATGGATAAATCTAGCTCTTTCACTGACGCAGTGTGCACATTCACCAGTTTTGAGCTGATGAGAGAAATTAAGTCTGGTGGCACTGTCAAGAAGCCAGTTAGATATCACTATGATAAAGGTCCCAGGCTTCATTATTACAGGATATTCTGAGGCACCTTATCTTACTCTATCTTTTTGAAACTATTGATTCAGTATGAAATACTTAAAATTTCAGTTGGCCAGAGAGACAGCAAAAAGAGTGTATGTAGGGAGTTCTGTTCAGGTCTGAAGGGGGACTGGGTGTGAGGGGAGGTCTCACTTCATAGATATATGTCCTGTTTGAAGTCTGCCTTTTTTTTGCAAGAGACTTATTTGATATAGACAGCCAATGTTAGAAGAGAATTTACATCTGTGACTCCTCCAGAGCATCTCCTTTCTGCACACCAAGCCTTTTTTGAGCAGTCATGTTTCTCACAGGTTAGCTTGGCTAACCCCCACTCAGTCCATCAGCTTTCTGAGTCCTGTTCCTGGAGCACCTTATGGAGGGGATTCCAAACTCCCCAAATGCCAGAGAACCAGACACCACAGTGCTGTTCATTAAAACAGCGTGGAAATGAGGCACTTCCCAATACTAGTGGCATCAAGTTGTGCTTGTGTTATTTATGTTGTTTTCCAGCGGTGCTGGAATGGTTGAGCACAAAGATTGATTTTAAATGTCTTTGTCTGCTCAAACTAGAAATTTATACAGACATAGGAATACCAGTAATTTTCCAGTTGAGAAACATGAGATTAAACTGTTTTAAGGACTTTTGGTGTGGTAACTACTAATTTTGCATGGAGTGAAGTAACATTGAGGTCAATGCAGAGCAACCATTGTGTCCTTGTTTATTTAAATCTTGTGTGTTGTTTGCAAGTCTTTACGTGTAATTTAAAATAGGGCTTCAAGACACCGTGAGAAATCAGTGGCTGATATCCCTGACCCAAGGCAGACTCATGTGTCAGGGGTGGTTTAGTTATGTAAACGTTCCTGTAAATCTCCAGTGGTGGAGATTTCACAGCCTCCTTAAACGATGTGTTTCACTGCTCATCTACTCCAACCACGAAAAACATTTTCCTTATGTCAAACTTTCACCTGTTGCAATTTTGATCATATTACTCTTCTCACTGAGCATAGGAAGAATTTTTTTTTCTTTCCTCTTTATGACATATTATCACATTTCTTCATGTTTTTTTTCTAGACTGGATAAGACTGATTCTTACATGAATTTGATCAGAAATCTGAAAGACTTGTACTACATTAGCATTAGTCTAAATTGTTCCTGAGGTGCAGTACTAAAAATCAACATAACTGTGTGAAAGATGGTTATCAAAACCAAGACAAAGAGAGAAAGCTGCACAAGCAAGTATATAATTAGAAGATCCATTTGATATAAGACAAATAACAGAGCCATTTTTCAGTTGTTATTTCACAAGTGGCTCTCCTGGTGTGAAAGAAAGTTATCTGGAGTTCAGCTGTCTTTCCAGCGACTCCACATTGCACCAAAACCACTTAAGTCGCTGTTTACAAAGAACACTGTGTGTGAAAGCCAGGATTTATAAATATGCTAGTATTGGTTAACCTTTATATTAACCCCCATGTTTCCCTAGACCACCAGGTTCAAATAATGCAGACTTTCTGCTAGGTTGAAATTCCATTCTTTGAAAGGCTACTGAAACTGTAAACCCAAAATGCTTGAAATAATTAAAACATTGCTGTTGCTTCCTGCCTTACAAAGAACTAAATTTACAGCTAATTAATTCTTAAGATGAGCTCACTAGGCACAAGCCTCTCTTTTCTACATATAACTAGAGAGAGGAGCAGCAGATCTTTTTCTTCTTTGCATCCTTTCAGGGATAAAATAAAGTTGTCTTAAGAGTCCTTAGCTTCTGAAGAATGAGAAAAAAGCAGTGGTATGAGCTGCATACTTTATAGAGTTGGATTTTTATAGTTGGTTTTAATTACATGTAAGTGCTCGCAATAGTATTTGTGGTTCCCCTTTCAAAATAGGTATTTTTATTCACTAGAATGTCATGTCGATATTTTTTAACATATACCACACTATGATCTATAAATTTATCAGCAAGGGTTTTTTTTGTGTGCTTAGGTGTAATATTTAGCAGGTAGGACTAAATCCATTGCTTAAGTTGAGAGAAGGTGCTGGAATGAGCAGAACTTTTAAAAGATTATCACATTACCAACTTTGTGAGTCCTCCACTACAGTAGCAGCTTCTAATGAGAAAGTGTTTCATGCTAATTGAAGAGAGCCTCAGAACTACTGAAGAGTGCTGACCCGTAGTAGGCAAATTTATTTCATCTATAATACATAAAAGATGAAGATTTCCTTTTGCAGAAACTATGCTGAGTGTGCAGCTGGGAATAGAATACCAGCTGATTAAGGCATTGTTAAAAGACAACTAACTTAAACTTTCAGAAGTAGTTTAATTAGAGATTAAAATTATTAGGCTTCAATGAAAAGCACAGTTATTATCCTGAATTAAAAGATCTTTAAAAAGACATGAAATTAAGACAAATTCCTGGAAAAACCTTGAGATTCTGAAGCCTAATTTCCGTTTTACTCATTAGTTCATCGTATCTTATTCAGAAAGCCTGTTCCTAACACTCGAGCAAATTGTCAAATACAAATATTAGCCTGAGATATGGTCAGTGAAATTGAAAAGTGAATAGAGTGGCTAATATATACTTGGTGAAGAGAGTGGTTAATATAATAAACTTAGTGAAGATATTTTAGATATAAAGATAATAGCTTTTAACATTTACTTTCTGTCTTACGAACACTGGATTTAATCAATAATATCACTTGATACTATAAGTTATTGAAAATAACTTGGAAAACACCCTCATATTTAAGAGGTTCAACCACCACAGGTTAAGGTGAACATCATGGGGTAAATGCATGCAGCTTTGCAGCAAAGCACCATGGAAAAAGCTGATACCAGCTAGCAATCAGAATCAGTATGCCAGAGAAGGATGGACCTTGGGTATTGGACTGTCCCCAGCAAACCACAAACTTGTAAAAGAAGCCAATATATTCTTCACTAGTGTATCTTTGTAAAATTTTAATAATTTCCACAGAAGGAACTTCTTGTGGGACTTCACAACATATGCAAGGAACAAAATGTCGGAAACAGATTCAGGTTTACAGCAGGTGCTAGAGAAAAATAACACTGCAATTGCAAGTCCGTAACAGAATTTTTTTGCCAGTCTCTGATTTGTTGCCAGAATTTATCATTAACTTGTTTCCTGTATTAATACCAAAATACAGTGACATTTGAAATCCACTGGAGCAACTAATAAAAACGGCACTTCAGGACATTTGTCAAATCTATGATTGAATAACTGACATTTCCTGACTTTAACCTCTAAAATACAGAAGTACAGGCAAGTTTATTTCAGCATAATTCTATATCCAAACATCAAAAATGGCCTCTGACATTGTCTGAAATATTAACTCTTCAGCACCAACAAAGTTTGTATTTTTTAGGAAGTTATTTCTTTTGAGAAGAGCTTAAACCTTGGGCAGCATTTTAGTCACCCCTGACTGTGGTTCAGGAAAATAAGCTACCTATGATTGAAGTTTTCAACATGAATCTTAAGCAGCAAAGATCTAACATGACCCTCCTGAGTTTTTGTGTATAGAGATGATGATATATTTCACATGTATATAATTCATGTCTATATATACTATACACACTACACATACATAAATATATATATATATAGTGCACCTATGAGGGCCAAAAATCTTTTGCAGCTATTCTTGTTAGTTAAGGTACAAGCACAATGATCAGGATTCACCAACCAAGAACTGAATATGCAAAACATTAAAATAAAGTCTGACACAGTAGCTGTGCTTTTACTGTTCTTATATTTAATAGTGCAAAAAACAAACAAAAAAGCCAGTAGTTTACTATTTAGGATATTCCTAATTCTAAAAATATTTCCTTTTGCAACCAAAAGTGCAGCAATTTTTTTTTTGCAAAAACATCAGGTAAAATATTGAAGACCAAATTATTATACTCTTAATAATGTTTTTGTGGAACTGAATTATAAAACTAGCAGTCCTTTATAAAACCTTAAGAATAAAGCTTTAAAAAGATCTTTTGCCAAGCATATTGGCAGCATGTAAAAAGCAAATATAGTAAGTCCATTTGGAGCTCAAGCTGTACAGAAGTCAATATGTGCTAGTAGTTCTCTGTGCTGGCTTGTTGGATACGGCACTTTACATCTGGGACACTCGAGAAAACTTTCATCCAGGAGGCCTGACTGTTTCAGGGAAGGACTTCTGTCATATGTGGTCAGCTTCTCGTCAAACAGAGCTTGCAGATCTTCTTGTGGTTCCACATGTCCAGATTCCCGGAGTTTCTGGAAAAGGAGGAGTTTAGTGGAAGATCGGGGCATACATGTGCTGATCAAATACTGCGGGAAAAACATTAAGGCTTGATGGCACACAAGCCTTGCGTGTGTTTCAGCACTAAGGATTGTGCCTTGTTCACCAGCAGCAACTCTGAGCAGAAGAATAATGCAGCCTTGTCATCGTGCAACAGACAAAACTAGGTAACACACTGTGATACAAAATACAGTGTGTTCCCTGCTCAGGAACCTGCTGCAGCACTGTAGGAAAAGCAATGCCTGGCTAGCTGGCTGACACAGGGACCACATACCCGAAGGATGTAAGGACATTACTCACTACGCTTGAAATAAGATCCCAAAGTGAGAAGATGTATGTTTATGCAAAATCCCTGACTAAATTCATCTGCAAGTTATTCAGTACATACCAGAGGTTCCAGACGGGATATTTGCTCCCTGGCCTTGCGCAGTTCCTTGAGAACTTTATTTAACTGATGCTCCAAGTTCTGACGATCAAGCTTTCCATTCTCTAAGTCTGTGGTGCATATCTGGATCTGGCAGCCCCACAAAGTGAAAAATAAAGAATTGAGGTCAGAATGATTCAGAATAGGAAGACTATTTTCCATTTATATATTTAAAATCAGTTTTGCTTTTCAATCATATCCTAAAATGGGGTTAAAAGGAACATTAAAAAAAAAAAAAATTAAAAATCACTTGTTGCTTTCACTGCAATGACATTCGTACATGTCCAGTTTATTAAATCTCCCTTAGTAGATGTGCAGTTTAAAGTTGGTTTGGTTGCAGGGTATTTCAGTTTGGACATAAACTATGGATAACACCCAAGCTTAGCAAGTAAATATATTTTCTTTTCCAATAACATCCCTTAGATCTGTAAAACTATACTTGAAAAAAAAATAGAGAAAATTGAAAAGATGGCAATGCAACTATTTCTATAGTTTTAGTTTTTAAGATATTTCCTGTACCTTTTCTGAGGTTGTAACTGTTGAACAAATGATTGTGGAGAAAACAGCATCAGTTTTGAGCACACTCTCTTATCAGTAAAAAGATGCATCAAAATTTTTAGAAGCATCAAGAGATTATTCACAGTTGAATATCCATGCCTAGTATTACTTTATTTAATATACTAATCATTCTTATATTTGAAGTTAGCCTAGAAGGACTTTATACATAATGCAGATTAAATATCAGCATCTTAGCATGTAATTGGGTACCTGTTGTTCCAACAAAGCTATCCTTGTGTGTTCCTCTTTCTGTTTGAGCAATGATTTATGAAGAAGTTGTACCTGCAAGGCAGAGGAACACTTGTAACAAACAACTTTCACATACAGTAGTTAATAAGCTTAAAAAAATAAGGCAGCCAAAGTGGGATGGAGGTAAACTTTTACATTCCCACGCCAACAGAAAATGTATGTCTGTTATGTAACAGACAAACCCAAATAAAATAGCTGTACTTCCCTGAGGAAAACCCCAATGAAAAATCATTATTGCACTGAAAAAGGGGAATGCAGGATGATGTTATCAGTAAAAAAAAAAGAAACACAAAACTGAAGTTTCCTAGGGGATTGCCAGGATGCTGACAAAAATTCCACACAAAACCTATGTTTTCACTAACATGACATGATGTTAATGATACCAAATAATGCAACTTTTTTTTTAATAGAAGAGAATAAGTTTAAGGCTCAGAAAGTACTATACTATAATGGTTAAGTGCATACATTAAAATACCCTCTGCTTTCAGAAAAAATATTTCTGCTTTTCATCTTTTATGATAATGCTGTTGTTCAGCTTAAAAAAAAAAAAAAAAATTTAATCATTATTAACCAGCGAGAACTAGCCTGTGTTTAGAGAGCTGAACTACTGTTCTGGTTTTAGCGTACTTTAGTGCCTAGTAACTTTTCTTCTCTTATTTCAAATTTCAGTACTACATTGCTTTATTATTGACTATCCTAGTAGCAAGTCTATCTTATTTAGATGCCCTCAGGTCTGTCCTTCAAGGACTACTTTGCAGCTTGTCTTCAGTAGATAGGTGGTCATGACTTCACATTCACAAGAAGAAACAATTTTTTTTTTGTTTGGTTAGTGCCACCATGCTGATAGGAAAATTCCAATACACCACTGTAATTCTCCATATGGCAGAAGTAACAAAGTCCTTGGGAGTATTCCATACAAAAGAGGTAAGCACCAAGTATTTTTAAAGACAGACATACAGCACATACATGTCTTCCCCCACCTCTGAGCAGCCACAATGTGTTCATCACTGGGCTCGAAAACAAAAAAAAAAGAAAGAAGAACATATTGTAGCTGCCAGGTGACAGCAAATATCAGTGATACCCCATAGTTAGGAGCACATGATAAAATGAATTTTCACCTTTCCTATTCTCATTTACTATTAATCTTGAGGATGAACTACATTAGAATCAATTCAATATTTTCTCACTTCTCCCTCATGTTCCACAAGACCAGGAGAACAAGTGAAAAAGAAGTTCCTTGTTTAAACATCTCAGTTTTCACCATAAGGGCATGAGTCTAGATCTATGTAAAGAACAGTTACGAGAGTGAGTGATGGGCCATTCTGATTAAGTATGACTTTTCATCTCTCTCAGCTCTCTTCTAATGATCTCAAACCTCCAAATGTACCCACTTACCTGACAAGAAAGATCTTCAGCCTTTTTTGTTCCTTCTCTGAGCTTTTCTTTGACAGTTTCATTTTCTTGTTTTAGTCTCTGCACTTTCTCTTTCATTTTACTTTCATTTTCTTTAGTCTTCATTTCAGCAACCCGTTGCGACTGCAATAAGGCATTTAAGCTCATTATTTCTCCTTGTGTTTCTTCATATTTCTTTTTTAATTCAGTAAGTTCAGATCTCAGCTGGATTATAGTGCATCTTTCAGTCTCAAGATCCCTCTTAGCAGTTAGTAACAGCTGGTCATAGTATTCTTGCTTTTCCTCTTGTAGATGACCTTAATGAGTCAGAAATAATTGAGTTAGTAATGTGGAAAAAAAAAAAACACTTAAAAACCAGAGCACTAAATTCTCAAGCATTTTAAGACTTATTAATAGAAATTGATGTAGTAGTCTATTACATAGATCAGATTAGCACTAAACTTTAGTTAAAATAGCTTTCAATATTTATAGGGCATAAAATCTCCTTACCAATACAGTTACTGGAAAATTGTAACGCATCATGTACATAATATTCTGTGTTACAGTTACTTCCACCACTAACCCTTACAGCAATATCTTTTGGCCCAAAAACACAAGCTCCATACCCACACAGTCCTTATATGGCCTTGTGCTTTATACTGACATGGGAATCTGACCCGAAGACTAGATTCTTACTTCAACTTTTAGGCTTCTTAGCATTACTCCCTCCCCAGAGATACTCTGGGGATCTGATGGACCCTATTTCACTGCTGTTGACCAAAGTCAGACTATCCACTGTTTTTTGCAGACCATTTTCTTCAAATTGTATGCCATAATTTACTTCTAAGTAGCAAATAGAAAGAAAAAGAGTAATTCTTCTGGTAAAAAAAAAAAAGCCTGCTTCTTGATTAGTGACTGTTACTTAAACCAGAGTTTGAAAAATTTCTGCTTGTTGACATAAGAAAAGTTTGGTAAGTAGAAAAAGTTAAGAGGCCATGTGCAGAATTCAATAGTAATACAAAATATACCTAGCAGAACAAGGAATGCAGAATTTCATAGGATTTGCAGATTTTTGGCACTTCAAGTTTCATGACTTTGATATTATTACTACTGAAGATTTACCCTATTTCTTCAAAGTGTAATTTACTAGACAGTGTTTCTTGCTTGACTGTTCTCCCTTCCCTCAGCTATGAGCTAAGCCTTACCTTCTCATTAGCAATACTCCTTTCCAGGTTGGTGACATCCTCAGATAGACCAAGTGCCTCCTTGGAAAAAGCTGTCATATCTACTTTCAACTTGTATAGCTAGGTTCTTAGAAACCTGGATTTCTGCTAGTGTCTAGCTACCTGAAGAGGGGAACTTTCTTACACCCTGACTTCTAGTCTCCTGGCTGCTCTAATGACAAAGCTTGACTGCAGCTACATTTCTTGAGCTACATTTCCTGGTGAGCTACTTCAGTCTGTCTCCCTCTAAAAATACTGTTCATAGATTTCTGAACAGCACCAAGGCAATACTATGATGATATTTTACAGTTTTCCGTAAAGATTCAAACAACGATACAGAAACCAAGCCACCGCACGTGAATTACTAGGTGGCAAGTCTGTGGGTGTGCTCTTACCCCACATGATGATAGCTCTATTGAATGAATTTACCTTGCAGGTCACCTGCAGTATATATGAAAATAATAGTTTGATAATAAGAAAAGCAAGCCAATACCTTCTGGTTCTTCTGCTCAGTGTAATTTTAATTTTATTAATACTGAGAGGCTGTGCCTTATTGGGCACAGCAAGGAAGTGAGCTGGAGGTGGCCAGATCCATATTGTGAAACACTGTTTTGGAGAGGTGCCAAAACCCATCACACGTTTTCATGCCCTGTAACAACTGTTCAGGTGAGTAAAGAATGTGGCAACCTTGAGTCATTTTTATAATATTTATTTTGAAAAAAGTAAATTCAAAAAAATCTGATCCACGCCTAACTAATAAATCCTTAATGCTTCCATTATGTCAGTTGAAAGTGTACTTTGAAGGATGGGAGATGTACATCTATTTGCCTCAACACTTTCCACAAACAGAGAGGTTGCTAATAGAGTGTCAGGGCTGTTAAAAACCATCTTTGAAGTGGATAAGAACACGAAGTACTGTTGGTAAGTAACATCGCTAGATAACAGGAAGCAAAGAAATATTACTTAACCAAGTTTCACCACTAAGCAGGCAAACTGTTGAAAACAAAGTCTTGATTTTGTTTAATTATGCTATTATTTGTTTTCAGAAAATTTATTCTATAGATAATTATGGATTGGGTCCCTTGTGGGGGGAAAAAATAAAGTCAATACCTTCTGAATTTATTTCTTTAGGTTCTTGTTGGCTAAGTGTTTCTGACTTCTGTTCAAGTTCAAAGATCCTTCCAAGCAATCCCCTGACATATGCTTCCCGTTGCTGGTCATACAGCAGCCACTGTTGGTTTTTCTCAAGAGCCTTCAGGAAAATGAACAAAGAACAACAAAAAAAGTCTCTGTTACTTTATCAGATTTTAAAAGTATTTGTCTCATTTCTTAAAAATGCTAGAAGTTATATATTTCACAGTTTAAAGATAAGCTAGTTAAGTCTGCTGCAAATTGTAGTAATCTCTGTACAATAAATAAATCCATCTTCATTTGGAAAGATAAGTCAGGATGCCAAGCACAAGTTAAAACTGCAGCAATATTAACTACTGATTGGCTTACTTCTCAGAAGGGGAAAATAAGGTAAAGAATAAAGGCTTTCATGAGTTGTGCCTAGATTATGAAGAATTAACTTTTCAATCTCAAATATAAAATAACAGACCTTGAAAATGGAATAAAATAAAACTGTATCATTGCAACTCAATTTTTAGAACAAGGACATGGATTTTTAGCTGATTAGATCATAGAATTATTCAGCTTGGAAGGGACCTCAGGAGGTTTCTGATCCAGCCTCATGCTATCCCATGCAGTGTCAGACGAGGTTCAAGGTTCCTGATTTGTCAGCAACCACTTTGTTCTGACATTTTAAGCAAGGTTTTCCAATGATGTAAATGATACTTTTTAATTTTGCAAAGTTTGTTTTTCAATTTAAATTATTGTCTTATCACAAAATAATTTTAGACACTGTACTTTAGAGGGAAACATACCCTCTGAGGTTCCATACTATCAAAAACGTATATGATGATAATTTACATTCTTATTCATCTCACTACAGATGATATGTTGTACAGGAAACTTACATCTTTCAGTTGTCTTTCAACTTCAGTGCTGTTTGTTACAGCTTCCTGCAGACAAAGAACAACCTGTTACTGTTGTTTAAAACAGATGGCTAAAACAACAAAGCTACTCCTGTAGAACTATTAATTTCACACAAACAGCCTAAGACTTCTAAAAATAGAAACAGATGCATACATGTGCCTTTCATGTTTAAAGATCTTTATAGTTGGTTGGTGGTTTTTCTGAAGGATCTAACATGTAGAAAACCATTTCATATATTTAGAGTAGACTCTTCTGAAAAATCAGAATATTTAGGATACTATTTAAGTACACAAAAAAAAGTGTTTGTTCTATTTTCGTATCTTCATATGTTTGACAATAAGCCAGACCTGGAGGAGTTGTTGGGGAAAGCTACAGAGACCTTCACAGCTTCACTGGAATAACAGAGAGAAACATCTGGAAAGTCATGCAAGGCTGTCTGGAACTGTAAGGACAAACTGACTGATTTTCTGAGACCTCATCCACAGTACAGTGGTTGAAATGGGAGTCTAAATCTAGAGAGTAGTTAAACAGTAGTTAAAAAGTAGATTACTATCCAAATCCAAAGTACATTTTTCCAATGTTTTCCTATGGGTTTTGGAACATGATTTACAACAAATTTTATAACTGAAAAATAGAGAGGAGCTTTGAATGCCATTATTAAACTTCAACACTTCCTAATGAAAATAGGATTTAGAGATGTTACAATTTATATGAAAATTAGAATCCTGCCTCAGTGAAAATTGTGTCATACAACTATTGTTTCTATTTCGGAGCTGATATGCCACCTAGCAGTTTCAAGCAGCATTGCTAGACTTGTTTTCAAGTTTTCCAAGACATCCAGTCAAAACATCAGTCATATTTGTTGTCCTCTATTGATAGATCAATTAACATTTTAAAAGAAAACTAAGGTGTTAAAATAATAGGTATTTTTGTAGATTATTGTTGAAAATATCATGAAAGTATGTTGACTTTACATACATTTTAAATTCTCTAACGCAGTTCAAAATCTCTTAAAATTGAAAATAAATAAATTGCATTTAAAGTGGTATTTACCAATATACTCCATTATTAGAAGTGATATGCATTATCATTCAAAAGTCACAGATTAATATATTTTTCTATGTATTTGGCTAAAGCAGAATTTCTAGAAATTGCTCAACTTCCATGTAGAGCATAGGGAACCAGCACCATCTGCAGGTCAAAAGCTGGAAAAGAAAGACTTACAGGCACCTACTGCAGGCATCAACTTCCCTGTGCCCCTCACTGAGATACTAGTGCATTTTCCATGAAACATTAGGCCAGGGAGGGGTGGAAAAACAACTGTCAAAAACTAAGTGCACTTGTGAACGCTGCCAAGGATTGGGACCATACCTACTGACCACTTTACATGAGGAGAAACTCATTATTCCCGTCCTACCTTGTGTCACAGGGAAGTATTTACTGTGTGAGATGCCGTGGAAAGTAAAGACAACTAGTTTTAACAACTGAGACACAAACGAAGATTCATAAGAGCAGAGAAGAGAAGGATATTCTCGTAAGTGAAGCTGAATTAGATGAGGAGCTTAGTTTGCCTGTTAGTGCCCCACATCTCTGTTACTTCTGCCTTCTCAGTCTGTCTAATTATTGGGCACATAAATCCAAGAGGGGCACAGTATTTGCTTAATCAACAGTGGATCATTACCTGTACTATCACTAGTCACACTACCCCTGTATGAGTTTGAATAAGCAACCTTGCAGTATAGCAAGAGAGAGTTCCCTCCCCGGGTGTGTTGCTTGAAGTTACGCTCCCTAACTGTTCTTCATTTAGCATTCAATCTGGATACCATCTCTCTTCATACAAGAATATTTCAGCATGCAATACAGCTTGTAAGAAAATTAAAAACCCATCCTATTTTATAACAAGTATTGGTGCTTAATGGGCACAAACTCCAGTTTGCAATTGCAACATTTCTTCAGTTCTTACCTGAGGTGCCTGAGAAGTGCTGCTGGCTTTGTTCTCAAGATCAGAACATTTTGCCATGACAGCAGATAAATTACATTTTAACCGGTTAATTTCTTCTGATAGAGAACAAAGTAGCTGTTCTCTCCTTTCTGCTTCTTTTGTTTTTTCCTCTAGTTGGTTTTGTAGTAAGACGACTTCACTATTCTTGGTTTTAGACTTAAGCTTGTCTTTCAGGTTTTGGATTTCTCTGTCTTTCTCTCCAATAAGATGGTTGTGTTTTTCCTTTTCTTTCTGAAGGGAAAGTATTTTCTAAATGAAACAAAGTAAGAAAGTGACACAAAAGAGTAAGTTAGTCTATGCAACACACGCATTAGCAAATCTACAACAGTTTGAGTGATCTGAGCAAATGGGCCTCGTGGAAGGTGTCTCTGCTCATGTCAGTACATGGTATATCTAAACATGCCAGTGATTTTCCACCAGTAAACTAGGAATCCAACCTTAACCAACACTGAGCAAGCAGCAAATGCTAACAGACACAACAAATACACTAGGGAATTTAGCCACAATGGTACATGAGCTGCCTGGCCAAAGCTGATCCTTGGCCTAGGATTTCTCATCTGACATTGTGGCACAGACACAAGAAAAGCTTTTTTGTCAAAAGAAATGGCCTAAAAGTATTAGCGTACCTAGTCTCTATTAGCTGTATCTCTTGAAAGAGTCTACTTAAAGTTTCCCAGTCCTTCTGGGAAGCCTGACAGTATGTGACTTAGTCACACATTAAGTCTTGAACTTCTTTCTCTGCAATCACAGGTTTTACGTTGAGTGGAATTTGCAGTCTTAGTTTCTGCTCTTTGGTTGCAATGAAGAATAATGTAGGGACTAGAGTACAGTTTTATTTACCCTTAGCTGAGCAGGAGCTTGACAATTCAGTTGAAGCAAACACTCCGTACTTCTTGGCATGTTCTTAGACAAATGTTTGCAAACATAATGCTCTTTGCAGGAAGTGCTTAAAATAATTCTCCTGGACCTCTTGGACACGCGAGGACAGGTCTTAATGGACTAATTGGCACCTCTGACCTCAAGTTTATGTATTTCACAGCCTTGTCAGATGAGTGTGATTTTATTAGTTCTGTCATCGCTGACAGCTATCTGAGAATGAGAATGCCAAGCTAAATGCCTGCAGTGCCTAACGCTGCCAGCTCACCTGGAGGAGGCCGCTCCGCTCCGCCTCCGCCGGCCTGCCCAGCCCGCGCTCCGCGGGCTGCTCGCTCCGGGCCGCGCTGTCCCGCTGGCCCTGCTCCAGCCCGCTCTCCCCTCTGGGGCTGCCCGGCCTCAAGCCCCACTTGCCAAAGATTCGGTCCTTGGCGGTCTTGGGGTTCATCCTCGGGCGCCTCTGGAGACCGAGCGCGTCGTCACGGAACAGCGGCCCCTTCCAGCGGGCGGGACATGGCCCCGACAGCCGGCGCACCGCGGGGCTGCCCGGACCCTGCTGCGGCTCCGAGGGCCGGACGGGCCGCGAACGCCCCGGGTCCCGCTGCGGCTCCGAGGGCCGGACGGGCCGCGAACGCCCCGGGTCCCGCTNGTGCTCCCCATGGAGTGTCACCCAGCTGCCCTCAGAGCTCCTGTGCTCCCCATGGAGTGTCACCCAGCTGCCCTCAGAGCTCCTGTGCTCCCCATGGAGTGTCACCCAGCTGCCCTCAGAGCTCCTGTGCTCCCCATGGAGTGTCACCCAGCTGCCCTCAGAGCTCCTGTGCTCCCCATGGAGTGTCACCCAGCTGCCCTCAGAGCTCCTGTGCTCCCCATGGAGTGTCACCCAGCTGCCCTCAGAGCTCCTGTGCTCCCCATGGAGTGTCACCCAGCTGCCCTCAGAGCTCCTGTGCTCCCCATGGAGTGTCACCCAGCTGCCCTCAGAGCTCCTGTGCTCCCCATGGAGTGTCACCCAGCTGCCCTCAGAGCTCCTGTGCTCCCCATGGAGTGTCACCCAGCTGCCCTCAGAGCTCCTGTGCTCCCCATGGAGTGTCACCCAGCTGCCCTCAGAGCTCCTGTGCTCCCCATGGAGTGTCACCCAGCTGCCCTCAGAGCTCCTGTGCTCCCCATGGAGTGTCACCCAGCTGCCCTCAGAGCTCCTGTGCTCCCCATGGAGTGTCACCCAGCTGCCCTCAGAGCTCCTGTGCTCCCCATGGAGTGTCACCCAGCTGCCCTCAGAGCTCCTGTGCTCCCCATGGAGTGTCACCCAGCTGCCCTCAGAGCTCCTGTGCTCCCCATGGAGTGTCACCCAGCTGCCCTCACCGCGCGTGTTCGCGTTGAGACAAAACAGCCACATACCATTCATGTTTTGCACGCGTCTCCTTAATTCTTTTTAATTTCTCCTTATCATTGAATCAACTGGGTTGGAAGAGACCTCCGAGATCATCATGTCCAACGCCTGATCCAACCCCAGTGTGATTACCAGGTCACGGCACCGATGCCACATCCCGTCTCCTCTTAAAAACCTGCAGGGACGGTGAATCCACCGCCTCTCTGGGCAGGCCACTCCAATGCCCGATTACTCTCTCTGTCCCAGCCCAAACCTCCCCTGGCAGAGCCTGAGCCCGTGCCCTGCTGTCCTGTTGCAAACACGTGTCAGTGCCGCCCCGGGGCAGCCGCGCCCCCGCGCTGTTCCCGAGCCCCGCGGCAGGGGGAGAGCTGCCACCGCCTTTGGGCACCGTCCTGCGCTGTGCCTGCGGGCTGGCACCGGGGCGAGCCCAGAGCGCTCGCAAACAACGAGGGTCTGAAAATCCGGAGGGAAAAAATATACAAGCCGTCGTGAAATTTCATACCTTGGTACACCGACATGCAGATGCGACTTCTCCTGAGTAGCAGAGTCGTGTTTAATGTTGATGTTGCTTAATGCTTGTTCTTGCCATAGTTACAAGAGATTTATCGCGCAGCTTAAAAGCAACCAAGAAAACCCCCAAAAGAAACCTGCTCTCGTTTTTGCACTGTGTCCTTTCTGCTGCAGGATTTCATGAGCGAGAGCTCCTGTGCAGCAGGACAGAACTTGGTGTCAATTTACAGGGCTTTTTTTTCCCTAGATTGAGTAGCTAGTCCGTCATAGATCCACCCATAGACCTCCTTGCTATAAACCAGCAATTCCCTGCCTCCTCTTCCTGCTAACATTTCAGTGCAGAAGTTAAGGAGTGTGAAACTGGAGACTTCTTGAATGTCTTTCGTAACAGTAGACACTTAGGCAAGACGGGAAGCAATGCTTCGGGTAATTGTGGAATCTGCTACCAATATCCCTAAAACCAAGTTTGGGAAACCAGATCCTATCGTTTCTGTTATTTTTAAAGGTAAGGAAAGCTATCATAAATGTAGCCAGGGAGGAAGTTCTGTGAAAGATAGTGCCTTTTGTAAGTATTTGAAAATCAGTGAAAACGTGTTTTTCTGAAGTTGTATCTGATGTAGTTTTAGGGAAGACTGTTTAATTAGAGAGACAGGAGTTACCTGAATGAAGTTTGAACTGGGTGGAGTGCATTGGTCTGTTCTGTCCAGCTGTGCTTCTGTTTCAGCATCCACATTTTACAAACTTTTGCAAAGGCTCAGCCCTTTGCTTTAGAATCACAAATCTAACTGCATAGATAAATCCACTTTTAATTCTGGTATTGAAAATTACCTTGTTTTCCATCTCAAAATTCCTTCTTGCCTTGGTCACTTTGCACAGCCACTGCTCACTGTTACACATGTTTTTATTGTGACTGGTTTGTTGTTATTAGTAGCATGTTGAAGAACAGTAGTACCATTACTGAAGGTGTTTGTTTTTGTTTTAGGTTTGGGGGTTTGTTGGTTTGGATTTTGTATTTTTTTACAAACTGAATTGCACTTCAAAATTTTGCCTGCTGAGATTATTTGATTTAAAGAGTTAGGAAGGAAACCACATTTTACACTTTCATTGCTCATCAGTTATATGGGAAGAGAAGACAGTGTGATAGAATTAGCACATATGTGTAAAGCTGATTATGTTTTACAGTATACTTTACCTATTGCCATAATTTCCTCACTGGGCTAGACTAGAGGAATGTGGTTTCAAGTATTGATTTATCTTTAAGATGCCAAGGCCTCCAAGCAATTTTGGATCATGTAATACGTTAAACCAGACTGTGACAATCTTAATTCCTGGTGACCTGGTTTCCTAAGATTGGGGTTTTTTTACCCTCCCTGTGTGTTAGAATAAGTGGCAGAGCCTGCCTCAGTTGCTTTTGGAACTTTCTTAAAATATGATTTTACTTGCCCTGCAAAAAGTGATGATGCCATAATTTCTCTGCTTTGTTCCATATTCTGCTGCTTCCAGAGTATCCAAATTGTTCCTTGTCTTTTTCTTTGCTTCTCTCTTAGAGTTTTGCCTTTCTGTGTTGCTTCTGTTCCTGCAGTTTTATACTCCAGAGTTGGCTTATGCCTTTGCTTCTTTATGTCTTAAGTGTCTGTTTAATCCCTCCTTGCAGTCTTTTGTTCCTACTGTGTGCTCTAATGCAGTTCACTTTTACCTAGTAAATACAAGTTATAGACTTTTTTTTTTCTTCTGCATTGCTGGATTTGTTTTTCAGTCTTTCGGTTATCAAAACATAGGAATTGGACAACAGGCATTGAAGGAATGAGTTTATATTTATCCTTTTTGTGCTGTAACTGGGATTTTTAATGTTTACAAACATGCTTAACCAATGCCTTAAATACAACTTTGAAATTGTGACTGGTTTTTAGTAGGATATTTAATTCCTCATTATCCTACCAATTCTATTTATATGGTTTTACTACATGCCAGCAGTCTGATTTTTTGCTTTCTGTTCGGAGTGATTAAAGGAGGACAGAAAATACCAGGCTTTTGCCAGCTATTAGGCAGCTCCGATTTAATTTGTGAGTGGAGTGCCTGATTGCCAAATGCCAGGGCTTAGGGACCATATCTGAAATGTGTTGAACTTCTGGTCGTTTATGTTTATAGATGTCTTTTTATATACACTGTTGGTTCCTCTCTCACCCTATTAATGTGCAGAGATGGGAAAGATTTGAAAAGATCTATGTCAAAGGGCACCAGCTTTTAACTTCAGTCACTACCCAGTATAGCTCCTGGATAATATAAAAGCACATTTGGGAGTGAGTTTTCTAGACTGGGAAAACCTCAGGCATTTGCAGGACTTTATCCATAGCCCTGCAGTATATTTTCATGTTCTTGTTTGACTCTGGAGTGTTCTTTTAGTGAGTAGCACTCATTTGACAAAAAATTACTGCGTAAGTTGACATTTCATTAAAGAGTATTTTGTTCAACCTTTAATTTACAGAGCCTTTGCTGATGCAAGGTTCAGTAAATGTAAGACTTCCATGAAATCACACAGTGTCTCTGAGGATCAGACCTTTACAGCTATGCTGTAAAGCAAAAGCTCATGATCCTACAACTGTTAGTATGAAAGCAAAGCCTTTATATGTTAAGACACAAGTTAATATGGTTTTCATCTATGAGTAAAATAGACTTCATAAAATCACAGTCAATATGGTTGATACAGTGATTTATATTAACTCCATATTAAGAGGAAATAGGCAGCTGTTTCTGTCCTGATATCTTACAATAGATGGGGGTTTGTGCAAGCCTTTGACTTTTTTTTTTTACACATTTATGATCAGTCCAGTGGGATGGAAGTTTTATTTACTTTTAGAACAGCTCACTGTTCAAAGAGAACTACACCCTGAGAGTAAATGAATATCGCTGTCTGGAACTGGGTGCTGTTCTTGCAGACTTCTGAGTTCATCATCTCTCAGCATGAGACAAATTATTAGTCCAATTAATATGAAAAACTGCTGCCATTTACTAAAATGGCACTAAGTGGTAGTGATTATATCAGTATAATTGTTTTGGTTTGTCAGATTCTTGTCTTAGGGTGTAAAAATTGATTCAACTGATTATATGTGCACTCAATACTAGGACATTTAGTGCTTTGATCATTCCTTTTTACTGCCTCATTCCAATTTATGCATTAAAAACTGAGGTGAAATGGCATTTAGCTTGATTGGACCAACTTGGAAAAAATTTCTTTTTCCATTTGTGCTTAAACTTAGAGCTTTCCAGCAGGCCTGCAGCAGTGCATAGCTATGTTAGTTTGTATTTCAGTGTGTGAAAGGAGTATTAGAGTGCAATTATTCACTAAATTTATATTTTCTCTTTTGCAGAGAATTAAAAGAGTTAAATTTAATTTCCTGGGTTTTGGAGATTTCTGGAGATCTGCCCATTTGATCCTGCAGTTGCTGCAGGATTCTCCTTTCACCAAGTTTTATGGAAAACTTAGTTAACTGAACTATGATTTTCTCTTGAATCTCAGACTTAGGACTGTTATAAAAGATAATGTTTGCTTCTGCTGTTCCACTGCTGAAATTGATTAAAATGCTATTTATAATGGAAGAAAAAATTTAAGATGGAAGCACTGGTTGTTTTGAAGAACTGTAATTATCTTTCTAATGATGGAACAGTTATTATTTAAGCAGCTCATCTTGAATGATTATTTTTGAATGGAGTCAACTCATTGGCCAATAAGTTCTTATTGCAATAATTTCCAATTGAGAATATTGATCAGCATGTAGTAGTTTAATGCCTCGATCAAGATAAAGCTGGTAGTGATTTCTTCTACAGTACCACAGCTGTTGTAGTTAAAGAAACAAGTATATAAAGTCTCTTACCTGAAACCATTATAATTTCTTATTTCTTGGTAGGACCAAACTAAAAATGATGACTGGCCATATCTTACAGCTTATCCTGGTGTGGTTCACGGTCTGTTGTATAGCTGGAATCATTAGCAGCAGGGGAAGACAGACTAAGGGCCTGACACTTATGTGAACTCCTGGAATAACTGAGCAGTCCTTCTTCCCCTGCCTGGCAATGCATTTTTTCGTTGGAAAAAAAAAAGAGCTTTGCCAACAGCTTAAAAACCAAACACCACCACCACCCAGTGCATTAAAACACTGATAAAAGTATTATAAAAGAAAAATCAGTAAAGTGAATATAGGCAAAATACATCCATGAGTAATGGGAATGCCATACTGATACTGATGAAAATTGCAACTAAACCCCAATGTAAGCTGTTTGCCAGGGGCTTTTTATCCAGCTTTCACAGAGATGTGTAACACAAGAAGTTTTTTTCTCATTATAATCTGGAATAAGCATATTGTTAGTGGAAGCATAAGTCTTATTCTTGCTTTTATGAAAATGGGTTGTCCAGAGTGGAAAATTTTGCTCCTTGTCAAGAATTGTCTTGACTGTTTTTCAAGGCAGGGCTCTCCTTACCTTAGAGACTTACATTTGAGCTTGGGCAGGGATTGTAGGACTTTTATCCATTAGTTCTGCCAGAATCAGGTCCATGATTCACTATCTCCTTTACAAACAGCTGAAACTGTTCATTTTTCCACCAGCACTGAAAACATCTTTTCCCTGACTCTCAGTTTCTAGGAAAAGTATCAGTGTCAAACCCCAGATCTTCTGGGATCCTCAGTTTTGAAAATGCATTGTCTCCTATTAGATAATATGGAGTTGAATTTCTCTCACTAACTTGTTAATTAGTGCTTTGTTCTGCAAAATGTGAGTCCACAGCATGGTATGTTATGAAAGCTCTTTCCTTTGTCCTACGGTGTGAGTCAATATCCTGTATAAATTGTAGACAATTCGTGTTACATAAATGTGAGTCAGTTCTCACAATTTGCATCATGGGCTGACTTTTTCAGTGCATCCCACTCTCATCCAATAAAAAGACCCACTGCTGCCTGAATAGTGAGTATATGAACTTGCCCATTTGGCATAGCTTTGCTCTTCTTTCCCAGGCCTTTGCAATGATTTCCTGGCTGAGTATAGTCATAACTTGTGAATAAGAAAAATCCAGTTACCTTTACTGTAGTCAAATACAAGGAGTGCGTCTGAAACTTGGCCTTCTTGTAGTGGCTGAGCATTTTGTAGATCAGCAGTTGTTTTACTGACTCTACTTAAATATGGTCACTTGTTATTGCTAATACATGCAATTTCTGTTTAAAGAGCTGTGGTTTTGCCAAAGTTCTTTGGTGCTTCTGAAAGTCAAAAGGTTTGTTCTCCATCAGAGCTGTGTACGTAAAGTGCAACTGCAAAGTAAAAATAATGATACACAATATATAATTTCCACCACAATGCACATTACCATGATTTGTAGGTTACCCAAATGCAAATTTTACCGTGAAGTATGCTAAATTTGTAATTTTTTGGTTACAGTAAATGCTGGTGAAGTGACCTGCATAACCTCTGGAAACCATTTTTTCAGGAAGGATTGCGTTTCCTCTTACTTGCATGTGTATTTCTGGTAATATTTGCTCATTTAAAGCAGAAAGTGCTGGCACTGTGAGCATATCTTCTTAATATTTTTTTCATGTCATTTTCCTCTAAACACTTACAAGTATTTTGCAACTAAGGTAGTGTAAATATGTAACACATTTGCTTTACTACTTTCCAAAATAGTACTTTACTACTATCACTTGGAGACATCAAACCAAACAGTTACCTCTAAGTCTTTTATTATGTCCTTTTTTTATTCATTATTACTGAAGTTGCAGCCAAGGGTCATAAAAGGTTGAGAAACCTAAATATTTATTTTGCTTTTTGGGAATACATCTACCTATGCTCAAACAAAACAGAATAAAAAGCCTCAACTGCTAAAATTGCCCAGGGGACTTCTTGATTGTAAATTGTGCAACTACTGGAAGAGAAAAAAATAATTGGAATGTTTGGTTTAAAGCTCCAAATTTCCTTTGAGAAATTAAAGGAGAAATTATTCTATTTATGTACTGCTTTACCAAAACCAAATAATCACACTTTGTTTGTATTTGCAGATGAAAAAAAGAAAACAAAGAAAATTGACAGTGAACTTAATCCTGTTTGGAATGAGGTAATTTTTTAAAAATAAATCCTTGGTCATTTTCAAGACAAAATGCTCAAAAAGTCAGCAAGTCAGTTTTAGCAGTTGTGTATGTTGTTAGGAACTAGTGATAGTACATGCAGATTAATGGATTCATCTTGCACCATGTATTGATGTAAAATTGGATGTATGACTGATGAGTTTGTGGCCTGGTTTTGTTCCCACCTTCTTTTGATCATGGGATATTCAGCCTTTATTTAGCCACATGTATGGGAACACAGTGACATACTATGAAAAGCCCTACAGAATTGAATCAATCATGCATTGAAGTTCCTCATGGTTTATTTGTAAGACTAGTTCTCTTTTGCATCTGCAGTAAGATTGCTCTTGAAGAAAATGTTTTCTTAGTAGTGGTTTTTTCACAACCATAAATGAAAGTTAAAGATTATTGTTACATTTTGTAATTAAAAATACAGGAAAAGGGAACCTATAGCCATTTGTCTAAATTCAACAGCAGCTGACTTCAGCCAATATTCAGCTGTTATGGGTGACAAGAGAATATGTATGTTAGTATAAGGAAGTGGAACTGCAAAAGAGATTATGGCTCACTATTAAACAATTCTGTTATTCTTGCTGGTAATCAGCAGATCAAATATGTGCTAAGCGCATTTTTAACTTTGCCTCTGCAAAGAAAGGCTAGTTTGGTCTCTCACTAAATGCAAAATTTATTTCTGAATAATTTTATTGTATATGCTACTCTGCTGTTAATTTATACATAACTTGTAATTATAAGGGTTTCATCCTTTTTTTTTGTTCAGATTCTTGAATTTGACTTGAAAGGAATTGCTCTGGATCATTCATCTTCTCTAACAATTATCGTCAAAGATTTTGAAACAATTGGACAAAACAAGTATGTTCTTTCTTCCCCCTGCCCCCATCCCACTTTTAAATACAACTTTTGATACAGAAGTACAGGGGGGAAATGGAACTGATAGCTGCTGTTTGCTGTGCCCTCTCTTCTCTGTCAATGCCAAATAGTGTTTGCTGTTGCTGTTTTGAAAGGGAGTATGATATCATGTCATCTCTCTTTATTTTCATGGCAAATTGGGTATGAGGCGTACAGTCATGTTTATTGATAGTAGCCCAATTCCATTGTTAGCTTTTCTTTACTACTCCCTGCCTCCTCCCAATATGTGGATTTAGGTTTTTACAATACTCTTAACAGTTCAGTCATAAAATCCCTGTGAATCAAGCCAATGCCCTCAGGTCTCTCATACTTGAGATTCCTGCAGGTCAGTAAAGCAGGAATATATTGCATGCCTCTAACTTGAGGGATTTCCCAGAATTTGAGATAGGAAGGTTTGTCAGTAATTAGAATTTTGTAATGGATTTTTAATGTATCAGAAAAAAAAGGAAGGTGAAGCACCTAAAATGTTTCGCTCTGTATGTGGGTTCAGAGTTAACCAGGCATATGTTGTTTTGGTTTGTTTTTTTCCAAACTGTATTTGTAAATATCATCTAGACTCAAATTTGTAACACTTAACCCCCAACATGTGCAAATGCCTGTTTGTTTTGCGTGGGTTTATGCACTGGAAGTTGTCCACCACATAACTTATTCTGTCTACAATGTAAAAAGTAAACCACTGAAATTCTTTGGGAAAGTAACTTCCGTGTATGGAGCTGTGCAAAAAATATATGTAGTCCATACCAAAGCCAGAGTTAACACCTTCAAAGTAACGCTCTTTGAAAACTGATCCTCAATAACAGCCACATATTTGCAGTGTGTGATGGTCTTGGAAGGGCCCTTGGCAGGGAAATAGGATAAGGGGGTGAGAAGTGGGAAACACATGAGCAGGCATCTTGACTGTAATAATAGGAAATAACATCTTAGATTTCTTTTAAAGACACGAAGCACTGTAACACCTATCACTTGCATGGATGCGTAACCTGTATTTCTGTAGGGTGACTGATTCTCTTTACTGAGTTGGAACGAGATTTAGGATAGATTCGCTATTTTTTCATAGTATCCTCTTTTAATTCCTGTGAAAAAGTCTATGGTTAGATACATGCCTGCAGTGCTGCAGCATTTCAAAAGGGTGCTCAGTAGGAAAGTGTGCAAATGACACTTCCTTGTTTTGTCTGCATGCTGGTGCAGGATTGGAAAGGTGGAGTGCAGTGCCTGCCTAAGGTCCTTACTGTTGAGAGCTATTCTAATGACAGTTTAAGAAACCCAGTGTTTACTGTGTGCTTTTGACATTCAGGAATAGACTCTTTAACTTGGGAGGTGTATCAAGTGTTTGAGCTAAGTGGGATTTGAGTCAACATCAATAATCTTTCGCTGAGGGGTTCATGTTTTTATATATTTTACTTTAAGGTCTAGGTTGAACTTGGATTTAGTTTTTTACTGTAAAGAGTATGTCCAGCGGCCTCTGTTGCATGAGAACGAGCAGTGAGAAGAAACTACATCACGTCTTTCAATTTATTTTCTTTTTTCTGGATGAAAATAATCAGTGGGGTTTGCTCCTGTTATTTTCAGGGTAGAGACAACCTTCTGCCACCGTCCTTGCTGCAGGGTAGGCTAGAAGCAGAGCAATGTGTTTCTCAACCCAGCCTCCCTCTCTACTCGCTCACGTAGCTCCTGGCCAATACACACTCAGCTGTTCCATGCAGCATTAGTCCTGATTAGTTCCAGGCACCTGGTCTGTTGCTGTACCTAAGAGGTGACTACAAAACCCATCCGCCTCTCTGGAACAACAGAGCAGCAGATTGCAATGTAAGACATAGTTTGTTTCAGCTCCTAGAAACTGATATAGCTGCTTGGCCAGTTCGTTCTTAAACTGACGCAGGAGGAATAATACAGTGGATGTTATTCTGCTTTTGCACTGTGCCAAAGCACTGAACTCATTGCTGTGGCATGTTTCTGTAAATAAAGCCTGAAAGAACATTTGAATAGTTTTCAATTTCTTTTTTCCTGGGAATAGAATTTACTGGTTCATTTACAGGATCGCTAAATTTTTGCAGATAGATTAAATGAGTGTTCTTCATGGTAAAAAGACACAGTCATTGGAAAAGATAAATAAAGCAAACCACCACTGTATGCAGACAGACCATCACAGGAGTAAACCACAGGATTCAGATGATTCATGCTTAGTTAGATTTTTCTGGCATAAAGATGTTTGAAAAGAGAACACATCTGTTTTCTATTACATCTAATACTGTTAGTAAAAAGATTTTCAATTCTCAGAACACAAATATTTACACAGTTAAAAAACAAACAAAAAACCTACCCCCCCAATCCAAAACCAACCAACCAAAACTCAAAAAACCAACAAAGAACAAAAAAATCCCAGTAATTGTAGTGGTCCCCGTGAAGTTAGAGGAAAGAAAAAAGTTAACAGGAAGTTGCAGTTGTGTCTGTATGTAGTGATTTTCATTCTATTTGAGAGACTTGGGATTATGTGTTTCCCGTGTCCTTTGTGTAGTTGGTAACCTAGTGACACAGGGGAAAAACAGCTTGGGCACACCCTTTTCTCTAACAGAAAAATGCAGTCACAAATGAACAGCGCAGCAAATTATTTAATTATGATTAAGTATTTCTCATAGTTAAATAATTTCTAGATTGTTTGAATCCTCCTACAGCTGTACCCTTTAGAGTGGATTCTTTTCCACATAAGTGCAATTGTGCATAGTTGCAGGCTTTCCTTGTATCCATTGTATGCAACATGCAGCCAGTTTAAGATTCAGTTTTGGGCTTTTCTTCCTTGTACAAACCAGTATCCATGTTTTATTTCATTTTAAAACTTTGTTCATGCAAAGAGTATTATCAAACAACTAAAGATAAAATGGGGGTGTTTTAAATAAAAATTGTTAATACAGTACGAATAACAGAAGGTGGGTAGTGGATCTTGTAGTATAGGCTTTATAATGAAACACACTGAGAAGGAGAGATTGACTACAGCAATTATAATTGCAGCATGGTGTCAAGTTTGCTGATGAGAATAATAAATACAAACTTCTACCAACATAAGCCCTTAAAAATCGGTGAAAAGAATTTAAATGCTTGACTCTCAGGCAATTGAAACCTCTGGGCTTCTAGTAGAAGTAGCATATAAGCAGTTGGAGGACATGATATGTTACAGAATTTAGTATAGATTGCTGCCTTCAAACCAAGAGGAACAATAAAATGGTTGGTACTGTGAGTTAGCATTTCCTGATCCAGACATGTGTGTGGAGTTTCACTTCTCTTGGTTATTTAGGCAGCTAAAGGGAAGTTCTAACCACAGTGCTAACGGATTAATTAGCTTTGGCACAAATGTAACTCAGTGTTCAGGAGTTGGTCATCAGGAGTTCATGGATTTCATGCTCATAAACTATTTCCCTTTGGTTACTGGCAGGAACATGTCATAGGCCTGGTGCTAGTAAGTTTCAAAATCAGCTTCTGAACAGGGACTTTGCATTTATCTTTGGTGTCCTCTTCAGTGGAAGACCAGAATGTTTAAATTGCTTGTAGCAGGACAGGGTTTTTTCCCTTTACTTCTGCAAAGCTCAAGAGTTTAAAAGACCTTACTGACTTAAGATGCAATACTCATTTGCTGTCTTCTACCGGAACAGCTGGTGAACAAAAGGTCAGAGGATGTATTAAGCTATTCCAAAAGCAGAAACTATCCCCACTTCACAGTAGCCGTGCAGAGAACTGGGAGTCTGGTTAGAAACCAGGAGGAAGTACAGTAGCAGCCCTTGCAGCAAAGCATTAAACATCAATGATCTGTTGATGGACATGGTGTCACAACAGCCACTGCAATCTGACTTAGCTGACCTAGCCCAAAGATTAGATGTGAGAGAAGCGGGTTAGAAAAAAGACTTTCTCTGAGGCCTGTAGACAAGTGACAGAGACGAGACCTATTGACGACTTTGAGGCATTCCTTGTTACTTTTGAAAGTATTACTTCAGTTGTTGAGTAGCTGTATGAGCAGAGGCATTGGACTAGATGATCTTGAGTGGTTCCATCCAACTTCATCAGTTCTGTGGTTCTGCTACGGGAGGAGTGAAATATCCCAAATCCAGTGAACAGAATGATTTTGAGGAAGGTGGAATACTGCCCCAAGCTTAGAATTTTGCTAAGGCTTAGAAGTGGACTAAGATAGGGCATAGACTGAATATTAAATTTCTCAGTCTTTCCAGAGTGGAAAAAAGAGTGGAAACTGTTGTTGCCCAACCTGCTAACGAAGAGGGAAACAAGGGACTATAGAGGCAACTGGTTGCAAGCAAGTAGTGTGTGTAAGTGATTGTCTCTTCAGACTTCTGAAGGTGATCAGTATTTCAAAAATGGTTCCTATGCATTCAAATGTGTGCGGTTATCATTTGCACAGGAGAGAGAAGCATGTAGAAATGGAAATTTACAGTGAAAAATTTCAAAAGCACTACTTTGAACAGCTATTCTTGAGTTAATGTCACCAGATAGGAGGGTGTGGTTGCAGAAACAGTCATCCTGAAAATTTGAGATTACTTTGAGTGGCTTCTGAATTGATGATGTTTTTGAAGTTAACGTAAGTCACTCCAGCTCATATCAAATTGAAAGGTCAAGTCTACATAATTTTTCTACAGGTGTACATAGGAGAATATTTTCTTTGTCTTTCTCCAGAATCAGATGTGGCCTAGCTCCTTTTTGCTAGTCTTGTTGGGTTTTTCCATTCTACAACACCTCAAAATATATACTTTTCTATTTGTTATTCTCAAATGGGAAGGCATAGTCACGATTGAAGGCTTTAGGGAAAATAAGAATATTTGGAATTCATATTGATTAGTTTTGCATTGAAGGAAAAAGAGTGAAGTTGGTTTCGTTCAGTATCCAGCTGTGTAAAGGAAATTCAAGCATTTCTTTCAACTGTAGGAATAGTTTCCCATTTGCTTATATTATAATTGTTTTTAAAGCTATTAACATGTTGGAAGGCTACGTAATAAAGAGAAAAATGCATTAAGGTACCCAGTATTTTTCTCTCTAATTGTTCTGGGATTTGCAACCTTTATAAAATGAGCCTTTTCTGCTTTTCTTTGACTGTTTAATATTATCAGTGACTGTCTGCATAACACCTGCTCTTACCATAGAAAAGTTTGGTCATATGTAGAGGGAGATGTTCTCTTTGGTGTGTAATATCAGTTTTACTCGATTTCCATGTAACACCCATTTTTGAAGTGTTCAAGTGACAGGTGAAAAAGCCTCTCTCTCTGTTAGCAAGACCACGTTGCTTCCTGAGCTAGGTAGGCATTACATGCACCACAGCATGTATATCCGATGTCCCAAATCTAGGTTTCTTTTGTGGATTGAATGCAACTTTAATTGCCTAACAAGAGAAATTGCTTCTTAACCTCCCCAACATTGAGAAATGCATGGAGACAGTGTTTCAGTTGACGTCCATTTCCGTACAGCAATTTGTAAAAACTGAAAATGTATCTATGGTTCATCTAATGCTCACTGAAATAACTAGGTGTACTTCTGTAGGGTTTTTAAGGACATTGGATCGAGACTGCAATACTAGATCAAGGTGTCTGCTCAGTAAAGGCAGGAGAGACAGGTGTTAGAAGTGTCATCAGAGTTTCAGTTATGGTCATCTTAAAGATTAGAAAAGCTTCATGAATTTCCTCTGCAGCATGGCCTGAACTTAAAACTGCTTTTCACATCTAGACCATTCCCTGTATTGATGAATAGGTGAGACAAAGCTGGAATATTTCTGTGCTCTGGCAGTTTGGGGGAGCAGAAGTGAAAGGCAGTGAGTCAAAACTGTCAAAAAGACAGGTGGTTTTGGAGGAGTGAGATGAATGGGGAAAGCAGAGTTGCCTGAGGAGGTGACAGCACCAGAGTAATTCTAACAGTCATTCAGGCAGCAACTGTAGTTATTTTTCATACACAGCTAAACAGAACTTGTGTAATACCTGGAAGGTATATTTGCAGGAAATTAATGTTTTATACTTACATATCCTAATGTACTTGCAAAAAATTAATTTATGTTCTCATAACATAGCACCTGAGAGTTGCTATAATAATGCTCTTGCTCCATGTCAAAAAATACCCTTGCATTCTTAGTTTCTCTGTAAAAAAAGCACTGTAATCTCAAGGGACCTCAGGTTCTCTGCATACAGATCTTTTTTTCCACTTTGGCAGCAGAGCTGGTATTTTGTTGGCAAAGAATAAAATTGTCTTGGGTTTTTTTCATTGACAAAAATCTCAATTATTTCAATAATCCACTTCAATATAGGAGTAAACTGTTAGCACATACTGTTGGAATGAAATACAGAGCCAGGTATTATGAGATCATTGCCACACTGTAAGAAACTCTGCCTAAAAGAAGTTAAAAGTACATGCTGTTTTCACCTTTCTGGGAGGCAATGGGCATGACAGCTGCAGTCCCAAAGCAGGGAGGAGTAGCGCAGGAGAGTCTACCACATGGCAGATCCCTTGAGCCTTCCTTTGGTAGGCCTCTCTGGAACCATACTGAAACATTCTGAGGATTTAGAAGCAAGAAGATGAGCCTATTCCAAAATGTAGGTGGGCAAGAAGATTAATTTTGTGAATTCTCTAGTAAGCCCATTGATGATTGCATTTGTTCTCTTTCACTGTTCTCATTACAGGGATGTGTGTGTGTATCTGGCTTTGTGTCTCTTTCTTTCTAGTACAACAGCCAGCATATCTAGCTTTTGTCCTTTACTTCTCACCTGAGAGTTTGCAAAACTATTTAGGGAAAGAAAGTGTTATATCCCTTCATTTGCCAATGAGAATTCAGGGGTTGAAACAAGTGACATGGCTTTTGAAAGTTGCATAGGAAATTATTTTCAAAAATACACTGAAAATTAATTTCAGTTTAGGTTTTTAACCTCTTTTAGATTAAAGCTGTGTCTTCCATAAAGAACACAGGCACATTTAAGTGTAATGAAACAGAAAATACAAATTAGTGGTACACAAACATTACGTGGCATTTGCAATGATCTTTTGTTGTGCTTTGAGTTTTCAAGTCCTGGCCGAAGTTACTTGGTCGACTAACAGACACTAGCAAAAGGGAAAGGGGAACTTCTGTTTGATGTATACTTGCATTCTAATGATTTTTATTTCATTTCAGATTAATTGGCAGTGCATCTGTAGCACTTAAGGATCTTGTAGGTAATCAAAGCAGATCTTTTCCCTTCAAACTCATCCCTCTACTAAATGAAAGGGGACAAGAAACTGGAGTGAGTGACTTACATTTCTTTATTTTACTGTATTCTTGATCAAAATGCTCCAGCAACAGGGTATTTGTAGCAAAAATTTCAGGCAGAGGAAATTTATAGCAAGATATAATTATACCTATACTATCTGAGTTTGTTTAATATCCTTTAAATTCTAAAATTGCTTTCTGTGTATGTATTATGTATTTGTACATATATATTATAAATATTATGGGACACAGAGTATGCATGGGATTCAGCCTGATGTTGACAAAGTGCATTTTGCAAGTACCAGACAGAGTTCCCATATGCAGTTGGGGGTTTTTTTTGCTGGATTCTTTCTAACAGCCGCATGTATCGTAGCAGTGATGCTGGACAGCACATGATCATGTGCATATTCACTGCCAGCTCAGTTTAGAAAATTACACAAGAACTTGTTTAATTTGGTTAAGCACATGTTTAAATTTAACTGGTTATTGACTTAGTTATTAAGTAGCTTCTAGAACCTGGGGCCTTACTGTGTTTGTGTGGTCTAGCTGTTAAGGCACTTCATGTTGCATTCTAGTACACTTAAATAAGAAGATGCTCTAAGAGTAATTTCCATTTCTCTCAGCTGCAGTTTAATATCATGATTCGTTGGTCACAGGGTTGGGCTTTTTTTGCTGGCTCCTCATGTTACTCTGGCAACTAGGAATAATAATGGTTTGTTCAATAATCCAAAACCACAGTCAAGCGCAAAAAAGACAATTCTATAATTAGAATGGAAAATGACGTAGTGTTTTTGTTCCAGGATGGAGGTATGAACAAGCAATTACAACAGCCAGATAGGAAATTTTACTTATGATTCAGACTTGTTAAATTGTTGATCAGATAGTGTTCTTTCTCTACTGCCTTTATTTTCCTGTCTGCAAATTTAGGATATCACCTTGTCTGCCATCAATATTGTGGAACCCAATAAATTAACATTTGTAAAACATCTTATATTCTTGTATTGTGACACATTTTTCTGAATATAAACACGATTCCGTTTGTTAGATACTATTTTAGAGCCTATTCCATTAGCTGCAAATTGTGTAATCTTTGTTGTTTGTGTGTACATATATATATATAACTTAATAACAGTTTGTCACTTTACTAGTAGCTGAAACTTTATAAAAATGTGCTGTGACTATGAATAGTTAACTGTTCATGTACAGTGTTAGAACAACTTACTGCTTTAAATCAATTTTTGTGAATACTGTGTATTTCTCTTTAGGCAACAATTGATTTGGTAGTAGGATATGAGCCACCAGCTGGACCTGGAAATCCAAATGATCCAGGAGGTACCAACACACAAGAAGGTATTTCAATCTTTTCTCAGAACTTTATTGTTAAAAGCTCATGTAGCTATTTAAGATAAGGCAAAAAAGTGATTCAATACCATTGTTCATCAGAAGAAAATCAGAAACAAGCATGTCAAGACTGCCAGGTAGTGATTTTAAAGAAATTAAGGATGATTCAGAACTCCAACTAAGAAGAAAGTTGGCATTTCCTGACACAAAATGGATTTTAGCATCATTTTCTCTAGTGGAATCAGGTTACAAAAGAATGATATTGGTTAAAAGCTTTTCAAACTGGCTTCTGTTTAGGAAAGAAAGGTTTTTGAATGCTCAAGGAAACAGCAATTATCTGCTGTAATGCTAGGGCTGATCAAAAATCAGGGAAGTCACATCTATTACTTTCTTTGTCAGGAAGCTTTGTGAAAAAATTTTCTTAAATCATTAAACCTTTTTTTCCTCTATAGAATAATTAAGTTTTGGAAAACACTGTTTTATCTTATATTAGTCTTGGTATTTGACTAGCCAATGAAATACTATGATCAGTAAGGAATATTGTTTGGTCTCTCTATAAATTATATTAACTAGGCTTTTGCTGAGAGTGTTTTTGAGATCCTCTGGTTTCCCAGACTGTGAAGTAACACCAGGTTTTTGCAGTTGACAGGCGACTAATTAGGCTAATATCAAGGCTGTGTTTGTGCAGAAGTAAATGTAATAAATGTTATGTGTTTGAAGAGAAGTAAATAATTTTGACCATGATTTGCTGATAATAATATAAGAAGAAAAAAATTGAAATCAGGAGTCTTCTGGAGGGAAATTTTGATTCCGTTAACCTCACTGAGAGATATTCTTTAAGTGGAAGGGTGGATAATGCAGCCACAAAAGCTGTGTGCTAAACCATTATGCTTCAAAATAATTTTATAAAAATGTGAACTTGAAGGATAAAAATGCAAATTGACTTATATGAGATTATTTTGATAGCTTTCTGAAGTGTACTTGAATTATAGGAGACAGATAAAATAAAAAATTGCAGCTTCTTAGCTAGCATTCAGCAAATGCATGAAAATTACTTCAGTGCAAATTATCAAACACCTTAGTTAACTATTATAAATACCTATTTCCCATGAAATGAAATCATGTTCCCAGCTGAGATTGCCACAGCTCAGTTTCAGAAATTAAAAATTAAGTGCTAAGTCAGAGTATGTAATCAGTCAGTTGCATGGATCCATCCAGGCAAATGGATTTTGAGACATGTTAGAGAAGTAGGTGGGGTCTTCTGGTTATAAAATACATGGTTGTCAATCCTTCTGATTTGATACATCTCTTACAAGGATCACTGAGGACTTCTTTTGCAAAGTGATCATCACCCTGTAATTCATGATGTTAATGTACATTCTGTTAATGCTAACCATCAGAGACACAGCTCAGCCTTCCTCTAGAATTTGCCAGTCGCTATTTTTTTAAGTTAAGAAAAAGAAGCTGAAAGCACATGGGAGGGACCACATTTGTGGTCTAGATATTTATGGATCCTGTTTTGCAATAATGGAATCTTACTGTATGATTCAGTTTTGTAGTGTCATGTGGATGTAAAACTGTCTTTCGCAGGTATGGTGATTTCAGGACTGTCAAAGAGGCTTGCTAAGAAACTTATTCCACACTTAGGTGATGTGGAGAAGGATTCAGAGTTTTATTTTGGATGGCAGAGCTTAAATGTTTTCATGTATTCAAGATTCTGAACTAAAAACCAATGCTGTGCTATAGCCTAGTCTTGATGAGGGAAAACAGTTTCAACTGGAATAAACTGAGTGCCTTCTGGTGTATTGTGAACTAGTTGGGTGATGGTTACAGCTGAATTGTGCTTTGCTTCAATCAGTTGATTCAAAAAAGTGTATGGGAATTGTCTTAGAGACTCTGCATGCTAAAGAGAGACAGAGGTAGTTCAGTTAGGATATAAATTTATACGCGGAAGCATGTAATTGGCAAAAAAAATTCTTTACATGTGATAATAATACAATTGTAGTGGAACTCTTGGGTGTAAGACTCCTACTCCTGTAACTTTAACATCAAGCTCTGCTATTTGTTTATTAATTGCACTGGGGTTTTTTTCTGTATAAGATGGAGAAGATGTTGGAGATTATGAGGATATATTGGATGGCCCAGTTGGTGGTGTCACACCGACAGTTCCAAGTGGCACAAAGGAAGCCCAGCTAGCTAAACGCATCACCAAAGGCAAGAAAACACGGAGAATCCTTTCTAACAAACCACAAGATTTCCAGGTAACAGATTTAGTAAATATTGCGTGTTCTCTTTTTCTGCCAAGTATGACACTGCTCCTTTTACATAGCCTGAGCACAGTTTAATGTCAGCTTGTGCAAATCTAATGCATTGTAGAGACAATTAGCCCCTTCCTTTGAAAGCTAGTATTTAAAAAGTATTCTTCAAAAAAATGTTCTTGTTCCTGAGATGTCTGATTTTGTACAGTTCTGATTGAAATCTGGATGCATCTTATTTATTGTGTAGTTGTATAGATTTCAGACTACAGCAGCAGCTTGAAAAATAAATGGGTTTGGCAAGTAAAAACAGCCTACTGAAATAATTAACCCTAACTTGTCTTGTAAAATTCAAGTAAAACAAAATTATACTTGCTGTCATAATTAAGTTTGAAAAGTCTGTCTGGTCCATGACTGCCAGCTGCTTCAGGTATTGGCTAACTGTTTTGTTGGTATAATAAGAAATTATTGTCACCAGGATGATAGATAATATAGAGAATGAATTAATACAAGTATTGGTTGGTTTTGGTTTTTTCCCCAGATTCGTGTTAGAGTCATTGAAGGTCGTCAGTTACCTGGAAATAACATAAAACCAGTAGTGAAGGTTCATGTTTGTGGTCAAACACACCGGACAAGAATCAAAAGAGGAAATAACCCATATTTTGATGAAGTGAGTGGCGTAAGAACACTCTGGTTGAAATGTTCATGCTATCAATTGCAGAAAAATAGTTAATACAGTTTTCATTATGATCAATTAATAAGAATTTGCTAATATTTATGTGTAATTATGGCTAATATACATTTTGCTTTTTACAGTCCCTTTCTTTATGAATTCACATCACTAAACACATCTCTGTCACCAACAGTCTTAGCACATAAAACTATCTGCATTCAGTTTACTGCATTCACTTGAATGGAAGTTGTGACTGACTCGTCTGTTTTGTACTGAGTGTATTTACTAAATTTAATTTTTTATTCTGCACTAAATTACCATATAATATGTCCAGCAAAGAGGCAGGGTAAAAGTACTGTATCAGACATGCTTCACATGCCTCTTAAAATAATGGGTTTGCATTTTATGTTCAGAGAATTGCATCTTTATCATTTTGAGACAGGTTTTTTTGTTTGTTTTTACCCTAACAGATATTTTTCTACAATGTCCACATGACTCCTTTAGAGTTGCTTGATGAAACAGTTAGTATTCGGGTAAGAAAAAAACAGCACACGATTCAAAGGCTACTGGATGCATATGGCATCTGCTGGCCATTTCACTGTAATATTTAGGAAGATTGCTGTTTCATGCTCGTCTGTCTTTTTAGGTGTATGATTCCTACTCTCTACGAGCAGACTGTCTAATGGGTGAATTTAAGGTGGGTATGAAGTAACTTCCATATCTTGACTAAAGTAAATAAAATGGGAGAATTTTTTTAAGTATTAGTTTTAAATGTTTAAGTTTATACTTTAGCATGGGGCCAAAGAATTACTTGATGATGTCTTGCTTCTAATACTAGACTCTATTTGCTCAAAGCACTAGTAGGCAGTTTTCTTATTTGAGTAAAAGATTATTATTAAAGACATTTGTGTGGTTTATATACCAAGTTCTATAATTTGCATCCAAGAGGAAAAGAAATATTTACCAAAAGGTAATTTTCTTTCCTCATGAGGCGAGATGTTTATTTGGTATGATGTAGGGTTTTAAGAGTTGATTTTAATAGGGAATAATAGTAGGCAGAATAGTGATATGTATGGTAGCATAAAGGTACAAATTCTCAAATTATGTGGAAAGCTGTTCCTTTGGTCAGAAGTTAAGTAAAAGAGATGGTAGAAAAGTCTCTTAGTTAAGGTAATTTCTGATGATATTAGTGAGATTGTCTTTTGGATTTGTTATGTAGACATCTGCCTGCTGGAGATTATTTCTCAAGAAATATAGACAAAGAATTCTCATGGCAGTTGAAATGGCTATGGGATCCCCTATTGTAACATTTCCAGTATCAGTGTTGGCTGTATTTTCTGCTTTCTTATTTGCTACTGCATAAATTCACTAGATTCTGGACCAGCTTTTACAAAAATAAGAAAATATGGAAGAGTGCTCTTTTCTAAATGAAACACTTTCTACCACAAAGCTGGTTGCTTTTTGCTTCTCACTGCTTATTCTCTCTGTAATTTCTAGTGACTCAGTGCTATATTGTCTGTGGAGGATTGATCATTCACTAAGCAGGTGACAGCACGTCATTCAGCTGCTTTCTGTTCCTGCAGGCACACATTCCAACAGAAAACCGCAAGGGTAATTCTGTCTAGAAAATCACCCTTTCAGACTTTGTCTGCAAGGAATACTAGCCCCAGTTGCCATGAGCAAACACACTTACCTTCCTGAACATGTTTGAAATCTGATACAATGAATACAATCATGGCATATGTACAATCCTGTCCAGGTTTGACACAGTGGGGGAAAAAACTGGTCATATTCTTAATTTTAAAAAAAAGGAAATTATTAATTTAAAAAGCAAAATTCATTTCAGGGACTGAAGGATGAGATGTTGAGCAGGAAATAAGCACGAGACAAAAGTGTCCTGAAAAGCCTGTCCGAACATAAAATAATGGCTGAACACAGAGAATTCAAGAAGCAGTAAGCTAGCCCCATCTTCTGTCTCTGGTAAATGAAAAAGCTGGGGATCTGAGGAAAGAGGGAAGTAACTACAGATGTTAGTTCTAATACATATTTTCTTGCATTTTCTTCTTAGCTACTGCATCCTTTCATAATCCCTCCTTTTTCAATGTAAGACATTTTCTCTTTTTCCTCCCAATAATATGCTGTGTAAACTGTCTTCTGTTTGTGACAAGAGAACAATATAGTAGAACTCATGAAAAATGTGAGGGGAGTTGCTAGCCATTTTGCTGGCTCGGTATTTCTTCAGAGATAACGCCTTTGATCTTTTTTTCAGATTGACATTGGCTATATTTATGATGAGCCTGGTGAGTAACAGTTACTTTAGAGCTTCTTCCCTAGCTTGAAACTAGAAGTTGACATATTTTATTAAATTTCTAAAGTAAAAGAAGAAAGTTAATGTAAAATTATTCAAGTTTGCTCCTTTAAGTATTTACTTTTAGAAATCCAACAATATATAACTCTTTGAGTGATGTCAAGATGAAGTACAAGCCCCCTTTTGTATCAAAGACCTAAAATTTGAAAAATAATGCAAAAATATTTGTTAATTATGCCCTTGAATTAGTGTGCCGCAGCATTTTAACACTAGATTTCTTGTTTTGAATGGCACTGTTGAGACTTGTCTAGGACAGAAAAAATTTTTAAAATAATTAGGATAATTTAGGATAAAGAGTACTTTTGGAATAGTTGACTGTTTATATGATGTCTGCAATTTTGTAATGGATGTTACTGGGGGCTAGTGGTGATGTTTGTTTTATTTCAGGCCATGCAGTCATGAGAAAATGGCTTTTGCTGAATGATCCTGAAGACACAAATTCAGGACCCAAAGGCTATATGAAAGTCAGCATGTTTGTCCTGGGAACTGGAGATGAGCCACCAGTAAGTTTCATTTAAATGTTTTTCTTCCCGTCTCCACCCCATGAATATTGATTTATGTCTCCCCAACATTTTTTTATTACTGTATAATTTGCTTTGTGAGCAGTATTTCAAAGTAAGACAAAATTTACTTACTTAGCAGTACTAAGTGGCTAACTCAAAGCTTGTTTTGTCATTCTGCCCAATTAAGCAACCTCTGGACCTGCTTTGGGTGTGTTGATCTACCATTTGTAGATACTCCTTTGCATACTGGAAGTAGAGATGTGTAAGCCTGTTTTTACATGCAAGCTAATATGTAATTCTCCTTAGTATAGCTAAGCAGGCTGAGTAACATATTGATGCCAGTTCCAGGACTGTGTCCACTACTACATAATGTAGACTGGCCCATAGAGAAACCTGAGTACCAGAAAGCTCCAGGGTTTTCCAGGTGAAAATCAGACCCATCAGTAATTACAAGCAGGCACAAGTAATTTGATGCATATGAAAGCAATGATAGTTCTAACAATCCAATCCTTAACTGTCTCCTCTTCTGTCAAGGTAAAAACAGGTCCTTTTTTCTTATGATGTTTTTCTTACTTCACTACTGTCTATAGCTGAAGTTCTGCTGTTCTTCCTGCCTGAGATTTTTGCATACTGGTACTTCTTAGTTAAATAAAATACGGTCCCTAGAACCAAGGAAGATTTCCTTCTTGTTCCGTATTAACTCTTCCTCTCTGCTATCCTCATGATTCTTGCAATTACAGGATATGTCCAGTTATTTGTGGTGTGTTTATACTTAAATGAGGAACCAGTAAGTTCTGATAAATATGTATCAGAGTTGTAAACCTTTCTAATTGCAGTAAGATGCCATATCTTGAGCTCAGTATGTGATTTGCATGAATTGATGTTGTAAATGTGCCAAAATCATCATCTGATGATGATGATTTTAGAAGTGTGATTATAATGGGCTCCTACAATTGAGTACTTTAGAGATAAAAGTATAAGTGAAATAGTTTAACTAGAATTAATTTTTTGTGGCTTGATAACTTGATACAGTCTCATTCTTCATAATGAAACTGACCATTCTTCTGTTGAAGAATGTCATGGGCACCAGTTAAACTAATCACCTTATTTCTCTGTGTTACTCTGTTTTGCTTGTATACCACTGTATCTTCCCACAGGTTGAGAAAAGGGAGAGAGATAATGAAAGTGATGATGTGGAGAGCAATCTGTTATTACCTGCTGGAATTGCACTTCGATGGGTCACTTTTCTTCTCAAAATCTACAGAGCTGAGGACATCCCACAGAGTATGTAGCTTCTCCCAATTTGTCCATTGATGTATTTGGTTACTATAAGAAATATTTGTCTTAGCTGTTCAGAAACATTCCTTGAACATAAAACATCTTGAGTTTTTTTCATTTTTAATTAAGCCAATAATTCTGTGGTGGCTCCAGTCCTTTTTAATTCTCAGTAAGTCTACTTAATTCTTGTAATGGTTAGTTTAATGTGTTACTCATTAGATTAGAAATGTTCATCTGTTGCTGAATGGTAGTGGGAAGGGGTCCTCTTCACTAGCCCCTCCAATCACACAGGTTACATGCAAGTAACAGTTCAGCTGTGGATAAGATGCATGTTCTATGCATGTCTCCTCAAGTGTATAGTGCATATGTCAACTTTGCACTGGATCCCAATCCCTGCCCACTTTGGAGAGGTTATTAGACAGCTGGTTCCCTGTATCCCTCTTTTCCAATGTCATTTAGATCATTTAGGTAAGTAGCACTGCTGATGGCCTCCTGCAGCTTCCTCTTCCCATCATTCCATTAATTCTCCTTAACAAGTGGTCCCAGCTGCAGCTGTGTTCAGTGGGGCAAAGGCCCCAGGGCTGCTGCAGTCACAGACAGTCAGCCCGTCTGTCCCTACTGCAATGCCCAGCGCTGTGTGCAGTGCCAGCAGCCTGCCCCAGAGTGGCCATGGGAAACAAGGAGCTAGGAACTGGCTGGATCTCAGAAAGCAGCAGGCAGCTCGTGGGCTCTGAGCTGAGCACCATAAGCTTGGAGGGCAGGGAAGCTTGTAAGCAGTTTGGTTTTAATTCTTTTAGTGAGATTTTACTTGTGTCAACCCTATATTGCTGAGACAAAGGCTGTTTCTCTCATTATATGCCATATGTGTTCTCTGATAGAATATAGGTGGCTTTTTATCCCTTACTAGCTTATTTTCTCACTTGTATCTGTGAAAACAAATGGTAATGTCTGCAGATACATGCATAATGTTTTTCAAATACAATGATGTCTTTAAATTTGGGAGTACATGAGCACTTCTTATGATATTTGAAAAATCTATATTCTTAAAATTGCTGCAAACCCTAAATTCAACATTTTTACCAGCAATGCTTTTCAGAATGTTTATCAGGTTAGATTTTACCCTTCCTAGATCTGTAAGGTGGTTTATTTTGGTGGGATTTGAATGGACAACTTATTATTTAGGCTGATAATAACCATCATCATCATCAATAACAACAACCAACCACCTTAATTTAATCTTTGACACTTCTCCAGTGGATGATGCGTTTGCACAGACTGTCAAGGAAATATTTGGAGGAGAAGCAGACAAGAAGAACCTGGTGGATCCATTTGTAGAAGTTTCTTTTGCTGGGAAAAAGGTAATTTAGTAAATATCTGAATCTTTGTATCCCAATCATAGTCTTAAGAATAGATTTCATATGCTGATATGAATTTTTAAGTTTACTGGAAGTATGGAAATAAAAAACAATGAAAAACAAAGTTCACTATGAAGTGAGGACAAACTGCAAGGTACAGTCGAAAGGGTGTAGAGCTGATGACTCATAAAAGCAATGTATGACTAAATGCTAGAACCCCTGCATGCCAAATTTCTTGGCTGCTGGCTGTTCCTGGTGGCATTTTTTGATAACTCATGATACAGATCTTTCTGGACAGGTTAACAGCATTTGTGCATTTTATTACTAATGTGTTCCTTAGAATGCCAGATTTGATCTGGAGCACAATTGCACAACTTACATTCATTGGTAGCTGATCTTTTTTGTCGTTCTTTTGATATGTTATATAATCAGGTTACCACACCCAGTAATGTAGAGGATCTTTAAAAGATATGTCTAGCAAATAATATAGCCTCTCCTATATTCTTCATCTACTCTAAAATCTGCATAAGGAAAGCTGGAATTAAGTAATTCCTCCCTCTGTTTCTCCGCTGTGGTAAAAGAGTTCAATACTCATGTGAAAGAAAGTACATTAAATTGTGGCTTGTGTAAATAACAAGCTTTAATAATTTTATTTAATTGCAGCAAGTGAAAATAAAAAGTAGGGTAACTCCAATCTCAAGTTTAAAAGCTGTTTCCAAATTTTCTTTTCCCTCTAGTACTCTCATGTTGTATATGCAGATCACTTTAGCGGTAGTTATCAATGGAGAACTAATGGCTTACTGCAGCAGAAGGTGCTCAGGATTCATCAATAACTACTACCTATTTTTTCCAAATAGATTATGATGTATTTTAAGTCACAGCTAGTATATGCTGTTTTGCCTGTTTTATCTTTGATGTGCTGTATAGTTGATTTCATTTTTGGCAGGTTTGCACAAATATAATTGAGAAAAATGCCAATCCAGAGTGGAATCAAATTATTTCTCTTCAAATCAAGGTCAGTTTTTCCCCCCTTGTTTCTGTGGAAAACAGCCATCCTTTTGGAACTCAGGGCATTAACATTACAGAGGTGAAAAAATGATGTTATTTTACTTTAATTGCTTATTTTTCAGTTTCCCTCAATGTGTGAGAAAATAAAACTTTCAGTTATTGACTGGTGAGTTATGACTTTTAATCAAAATACTAAACAAGATAAATTGTATTAAGTGAAGAAAAGTCTGGTTCTATTGTTATCAGGTATTGTTACAGTCTATGAGAGTATCTAAGCAAGTGTTTAAGTATCTTTCTTTGTGGCTTCTTTACAAGAGAGCTGATTACTGTAACATGAGATTATTGTTAGTTTTATGCAGTGAGCACTGTCACTTTAAGTGACAGTGTAAAAGGCAGGCAATTTCTTCATGGTACAGCCCACTTTTGTAACTGGTCATTACCATCTTAGTAATATTAAAGCATTAAATATAAAGGCAATACAAATGCTGTGTACTAATAGCTTGCTTCTGTGCATGATGACCAACACTGTATTTAAATAAAGTCTTTCTTTTTTCTTATTGTAGGGATCGTCTTACAAAAAATGATGTAGTGGGAACAACATATTTGAGCCTCTCAAAAATTGCTTCTTCTGGAGGAGAGGTTGGAGGTAATTGATTGAGCAGTATATAACATACTATCTTCTTTCGTGTTACAGAGAATAGCAAAGATCAGTGTCCTAAGAAAGTGTATTTTTCTGTAGTTCCTCAATTCTTGGCAACAAGATTATCTGTTTCTGGGGTTTTAAAAACAGTACTCCAAGAAAACATATTGTGGGACTTTTCAAAGTATTAAAATTTCAATAATTGCGTTATGTGTTAACTTGCCAGAAAAAAGGTTTTATCTTTTTAATGAACATAGTTTGGCATGTTAGTTGTCCATAGAGAATTGTAATGTTCAGGGCTAAACAGGCCTAACGTATATTTATCTATCTACACTAGTTTGAAGGACACTGGGTCAAAACAGTTTGCAACATTGCCACAATAAAAATCTAATTTACTATTTTTTTCTGTTGTGTTGATACAATCTATATGATATGTACTTGTCTGAAACAGACAAGTTTGTCCGTAAGTTGGTGACTATATCAGGTGTTTAAAACCAAAATTAGTGGCTCCAGTCCTATAGTGACTTGAGGCAAGAATAGGAGGGAGCTGTTTTTTCAGTCACATAACTTCAACGTTATAACATAGTCCTCTTACAAGGACTGCTGTTGAAGGAAGACTTCGTGCAAACACTCTTCTCATATATCCCGTGCCCAACAAGAAGCAAAAGAAGGCGGCAGTGGGTTGGGCTGTAGGGGAAAATCTGCTCTGGAGAGGTCACTTTTACTCCCCATATAAGTGTGTAACTTGAACTGCAGTGGAGTTACAGCACATGGATACTTCAAACCCAGGCACTCAGTAACTGAGGAAATCTTACTTGGTTTCTCTCTCTACTGAGGTACTGATGTTGGAATAGCCATTTCTATGTAAAATCACTGATTGTGGTCTCTTCAGTGCCATGCCTGAAGCCCGTTCTGGCTTCTAAAGAATTGTGGAACTACGGTCCTTAGTAAATGTAGGAACCTTGAGGGGCCCTGAAATGTGGTGGGTTTCTTAAATGTTCTTAAGATTTTAAAAATAGTTTTAAAAATAAATTTGTATTTTGTGTGAAGGAGAGCTGTACAAAGCTGAAACAGAAGTATCGAAACAATATATTTTGTCAGCTACATGTTTATTTTTTTTATTTGGAATTTGTACAGGAAGAGTAATAGTTTCATATATTAATCAGGAAACAAATTCCAACCCACATAAACTTTATTTTCTCCCAGGCCTTCAACTTTATTTTAGAAGGAGATTGCTTTGTGATGTGTGTGTTTTTAAAATGTTATTGTCACTTGTCGTGTAACTGCTTCTCTTTTCATAATATAGAATTTTCATCTTCGGGAACAGGGGCTTCATCATATGAAGGTTTATATCTTCATCTGTTACTGATTTTTCTTTCCATTGCCCAAACTGAGGATTATTGCCTAAGACAATCCATCATCTGAAAAATATTTGTTAATAATTACTTATCTAAAGTATTTCACCCTTATGATTAATGAGTATAAAACATAACAACCTCTATAAAACAGTTTTGGCACTGGAATTGGTTTGAAAATATTTCTATTTGGCTGGTGCTTCAAGCTGTGTGTTAGAGATGAGCATGTAGTTGCTTCAATTATCAAGTGCTTAGTCTAACAATGGCTTGCAATTCTTAACTTAGCTATGAGATCACAGCTATATTTGCAGCTGCAGAGCCGTGCAGAAGTAAGTAACTGCCTAAAATAATTGGTGGCTGCTTTGCTTATGCTTAGCAAGCTATAGAAATAAAGTCTGAAGAATAAAATCTGATTCTGTTACTACCTGGAGAGCTTTTTCCATAACTGTTTATGTTGACATCCAGTTTTAAAAGACTTTGTGATAAATATTTATATAGTGAGAAATAAATACAAGTGGAATGCAGTTGAAAGGTAACATTCATTCATCTGCACAATACTTATTTGCATAATTCTTTCTTAATAAAGTACTATTGGGTTAAAGACTGAAATAATTTCTCAGAGTCACTCCCTGTAATACATGATCATCAGTCTTCTAAAAGTAAACAATTGAATTTTAAATGTAAAAAGCAGAAAAAAAAATCTTTGATTCCAAGTTTGGGAAGGGTTGTTTGTTTGTTTTAAAATTTATTTTCTGTTTAATTTGTTAGCAGTAAGTAATGAGTATATTAATACAACACATATCTGTACCTTAAATCTGGTTGTACTGAGATCTGATGTGAACAGTTCAGTGTTAGAATTTTTAAAATATTGGACATCATTCCAATGATTCTATTTCGTTCAAATTTTGATTTGTTTCTGATTCAAATATAAGGATTGCAAAATAGAGAAGTGCAAATCTTTATTTTTTAGTGTGCAGATTTATGTGACTTTGTGTTGACAGGAAATTACATCAAGACGTCGCATTCATTTTTACTGTCTCCCTGTGCTACTCGGTAGTGGCACAGTCGTATGAGGCATCACCCTTCACTGGCACTTTCTTATCTCTGCCTTCTTTTGCTGTGATAAATAAATGCATCCTTCTTTGTGCTGCAGATCACTCCAAGTGATATCAGTTGCAAGGTTAAGAACCTGTTGCTCATCTCTTTTCTTTTTTGTACCAGGATCATTTGTTCAAAGGCAAATGCTAGGATACAAGAAGGAAAAGAATATAGAATCTTTCATGTACACTCAAAACTATGCAGTATTTTTCTGCATGTGTATTACTTTCCTTGTTCTAATTATCTTTGCATCACTCATCCAGTTTATCAATCAATAGCCTTGGCATGTATCTGGTTGTTACTGAAAGAGCAATTAACTCCCTACAGTATAGATTTTAATTAGCTCTAAAAGGAGCTTTATAGAATATCATTCCTGAAATAGATTTGCAAGGCCTAAATGCAAGCCCCAAAGATAACAGCAGTAATACAACTGAGGCTTCCCTATATATAAATTTTTGCTAAAAAACCAGTACCCTTCAAAAATAGAATTTTATGACAGTAAGAATTAGCCATGGAAATACCTTTTCAAGTCCTTGGGTATTGTAAATATCTGAAAATAAAAAATAGCTATAGTGTGCAGTTCCCTAGTGTAGCCATTAAAACTGACAAAAATTTCTAACTACTTATTAGTATATGTATTTTAGCTAGATTAAAACATTGGGAAATTTTGTTAGTCATTAAATAATTTTATTTAATACAGTCAGTTTATTCATTTTAGTCAGTTTGCTCTCATTGGAACTGATTGAGAATGAACTGAGTTTGCAGACTTTCAGTCTTGTATGAATTTTTAGTTTACTGAAAAGGGAGTTGGTGAGAAACAATGCACCATAGCATTAGGATTAGAGTTTGCAGTAGTCTGTTCTACACTGAAGGATAAGTACAGAAAAATTATATTAAAAATTAGAACAGTAGGATTAGCTCTGTTAACAGTAGGGCTTTTTCTGCTACAGTGTGCATCTTTTTTGTGACTGTTTAGCTTGATCATTTGCCTGTGCTTTTAAATGATTGCAAATATTGTTTTACTGTTTCATTTATTACTAGAAAGCATGTTTTCTCTTAGCTAAGAGTATTTTACTCTTTCGCATAAATGAAAGCCATATATTTGGAGTGGGACATAAGTTCTGTTTATTCAAGGGGATTTTACTGCATGAAGTAATATTTAGTGTAAGTATTGTACAATGAAGAAGGGAGTTAGGAACAAGTACAGTCATTGGTGTAATTACTTTACATTCATATGGTGTATCCAGACAATAAAGTGTTCTTACATTACTAATGCTAATACCTAACTAATATCTAACATTCCTTCTGCTGGATTTGATGGTAATGTTAGTTGTTTTTCTGGCTCACTATGGTAAGTAATAAAGATACATTGGTAATGTTTTCTGTTAGCAAACACCGGAGAAACTGAAGTTGGCTTTTTACCAACATTTGGACCTTGTTACCTAAACTTTTATGGAAGTCCAAGAGAATACACTGGATTCCCAGACCCATATGATGAATTAAACTTTGGAAAGGTCAGTTTCTTTATTAAGTGTTTTTAATAAAAGAATTAAACCCAATTGTTTTTAATCAATGAATTAATTAATTTTAATGTTTTGTCTATTTTCTGTTTCACGTTGCACTCCCTTTTATGTTTCTTTATGCGTATCATTTTTAATATAGGATTACTAAGGAAGTATAATAAGATTTACCATTCCTATCTGTCTTCATTTTAAAGGTGTTTGTGATGGAGCAGCAATATTTTTGATGATTTTCACTAACATCATCTTTGCCTGTATTTGTATTTCCTATTTCCTTGTTTATGAAAACATTTTTTCACTTCTAGCATTAATTAAAGCCACATGCTTTATTACAGTTGTTCAAATATGTGCATTCGTGCCTCTGCAGGAGTTTTGAGAACGCTTGAGTGAGGCCAGAATCATGTACAGCTAAAGAAAGAGTATGCTACTGGAGGACAAATATATAAAATTGGCTTCAATGCTTTTATGTTACAGGGAGAAGGAGTCGCTTATAGAGGGAGAATTCTAGTTGAACTGTCTACAATACTTGAAAACAAACCTGTTAATAAAAAGTTAGAGATGATTCCCAGTGATGACTTACTGGTTGTTGAGGTAAATCCTTGTTTTATTGTCACTGTTGGTAATGGAGAGGTGCCTTGGCTGGTTGTTTATGAAGAATGATGTAATTAACTAACATTGAAATTACAGTTGAATCTCTGAATTCAGAGAGTTGGTTACTGATGGTTATTGGTGACTGAGTGGTGGTGGCTACAAAAATGTTATACCCTGCTAGCAAGAACTGTTAATTTGAAACATTTTATAATATAAAACACAGTAATTTATTGCACATGTTATATGGTTTGGTTGCTTCTCAGAAAGTAGTAAAAATATTAAAGTTATTATTTCCATTAAGAAATTATTGGTATTATTTTCTATAATTGTGGGTCCTGTTTTACAAGTATTGAAATACAACTAAAAAAGGTTGTTCCTGTAGAAATACCAGCGCAGACGAAAGTTCTGCTTGGCTGCTGTGTTCCATTCTGCTACCATGCTGCAAGACACTGGAGAGCCCATTCAGTTTGAAGTTAGCATTGGTAACTACGGCAACAAGTTTGATACCACCTGTAAACCTTTGGCATCGACAACTCAGTACAGTAGGGCTGTTTTTGATGGTAAGGATGCTGCCATACGGGGATGAAATACTCTAAAATTCTCGTTTCGAGGTGCTACTTTATAGCTTTGGAATGTCAGCCCTGAGTGCACTGAACACTTACTGAAAAGGTGATAAAGTGTGTGGCTCTTCACAACTTTTGAGATGAGGCTGCATTTATGGAATATATGCTGCACAGCCTATTGGGGTTACTAATAAAATTTTCACAGAATTCAGTGAAATCCTTTTACCATGTCCTAGACGTGCTCAGGAAAATTTGCAAGGAAAAAACCCACATTATTGTAGTGGTATCTGGGGATTAAATAGGAAAAACACCCTTTGAATATTCTGATTTAGAATAAAATAGTAACTTGTTTTTAAACCGTGCATCTTGCAGCGTAGAAAAAAAAAAAAAAAACCACAAAAAACCAGCCTAGCTAGATCACAGGAATATATATTTTGGCTATAATTTTTTTTTTTTATTAACTGCCAAGAGTAGTTCTCTCTTCCATTTGTATTCAATGAAGTAATCAGTCTTACTCTGGAGAATAATTATTTGAATATTTTATTTTAAAGATAAACTATTATTAATGTGCTATCTACGTAAGCAAGTTATGGAAAAGAATAATGAACATATTAAGAGCTAATTTATTTTTTTTAATCTGTTGGATTTTGAAACAATTTAAAATAAAAATTTGCTGTTCAACAGATGTTGGAGTGTCTTGAAAATAAAGCAAATCCTTTGATGAATTTGGACTAGCTTGTATGTTCTTAATGATTTGTAGTATATAAATGAAATAAATCTAGCAGCAGTGTACCGTATATATTCCTGCCATGAATTCTAAATCTAACATACAAATGTTTCACACCAGGTAACTATTATTACTACTTGCCATGGGCAAACACAAAGCCAGTTGTAACGCTGACTTCCTTTTGGGAGGACATAAGCCATAGATTAGACCCTGTGAATGTAATCCTAAACATGGCTGAAAGACTGGTAAGACACTTTGAAATCTTTGTTTTGCTTATATGCTTTTCATTTTTACATTTTTTTTTCATTTAGAGGTGTAACCAAACAGTGACATTGTTAGGAAATTATGGAAAAGTTTTGTGACGCTTTCCCTCCTTTTTGTTATTCAAAATTAAACATAGCTCAGTGTAACAATGGCACTATTAATTATAGGTCTGTATTTCAGTAAGACTCAATACACTCCTGATTGAATCCCCAGGGAATTCCTACAGAAAGGAAGAATCCTTGCTGTGGGTTGGGGCATGTTAAGGCTGTGAAACTGTTATTTGTTTTATAAGCTAGGTGCAATGTCATGTATTGTTAAATAGTTAGGAGAAACATCAGAATAGTTTGAATCAGAATCAAGTTTGAACATCTGAGTCTTTTTTTGATTTGGGCTTTACACAGACAAATAAGATTAGAGTCTTGAAACTCCTGTTGACCATAAACCACAGTGGAAGTTTGTAAGTGCAAATTGTTTTCTTTTAAATTCCTCAGCAATCCAACTTAGCCACCTTAAAAGCAGGAATGCAGGCTAAAATTTCTGAAAACCGATTAGCTGAGACGTGGTTGAAGCTGATTGATGAACTTACAGAAGATATAAGGTAAAAGTACCTTTTTTATCTCTTATGTTATCGTTGTTGGCCTGTTTAGAATCTTCACTATCTCCTTTACTAAGTCAGAAAACAAATTCTAAGGACCATAAAACTGATTATCCCTATGAACTGGCCTAAGAACTGGAATTCCAAAAGTCTCTGAAGGTAGTAAAACATCATGGATATTGCCAGTAAAGTAATACATCTAGTTTTGTAATTCTCCCTTATCTCAGGATAGTTTTCTTACTGACAGTGATGAAACAGTATCTCTTCGAAAAAATCTAAGGTGGGACTGTTCTGAAAATGGGAAATTAGGGCTCTCTGCTGTCTTTCTACCATCCTGCCTCCTTTAGAATTCCTCATGTACCTTTAGTTTACCCATGTTTCAATGTTATTTTTGAAACTGAAGAGGGAAGAAATTCTGTGATTTAGTGGTAAGCCCAAAATAAAAAAGTTGACAGCTATGGGACACTAAGGGCCATAAAGATTTAATTTTTGAATAAGTCTTTAGTCAACATGTCTGTACATATGGGAGTGTTCAGAGAAGGCAATAGGAGTCAGCATTTAGGGTTTTGAAAGAGAGTATCTTTTAAATAGAGAGGAGGGGATTGTATGAGAAAGAGACATTAACAGAATGGGATACTGAGATACAGAGAGTAAACAAGTGGGTGATGAAACATCCCAGGAAAAGGCAAAGAAAAATGACAGAACAGTTGTTACTCATAAGAGGAAAAAACAGAGAATGTGAAATGGAAGAAAAAAATGCATCAAGTTGTAGAGCCAATATAAAAGTGAAAAAAGGAAAAAGCAAACAGCTGAGATCAGTATATACTATCAAAGAATTATATGATAGAAAGCTTATGCCAAAATATAAACTAGTAACTTCACAAAATACCTGCTGTCATCTGGAAGAAAGCTGGGAGAACTGACATAGCCTAGGAGAGCAAAATGTGAAGGGCAAACTGTTGTTACATGGAGCTATCTAGTGAGTGTGGGAACTTCAGGTCAGCTCTGTCAAAGATACAATTCCCTGTGTTGAATTCATAGAAGATTTTTTTCTTGTCTTGCTAAAGTTTAAATGAGTTGGAAGTTTGAGAGTCTTTTCAAACTAGACAGTGTCTTTGGAAATGTTTACGCTTTTTCTGAAGTATCATATTAAACACTGCTTAATGAACTCTGTTAAAGGGATACAGTCACTCGTCTTTCAAGGGCTGCCTTTTCCTCAAACCTTCTCCAACTCAAAAAACCTCATTTCTCCTTGGTTTTGCTGTGATGCTGTATAACTGGACATGCTCTCAGACACATGGTGTGATTTTCTGGGGGGTTGTCCTGTGCAGAGCTGGGACTCAATGATCCTTGCAGGTCCCTTCCAGTCCAGGATATTCTATGGTTCTGTGATTTCTTGGTTACACCGAATAGTTTACTCTGCCCTCTGGTGACTCAGACGTTCTATGTCATGGATTTTTTTTAGAGTTCTTTGATGTTGTCATGCCAGAGGGTTAGATAAGTCTAGTCATAGATACAAGCCATATTTGTATATTGAGTTTCTGAGAATTTACAATATCCAGTGAAGGAAAAGAACTTAATCTTGGTCTGATTTCATTTTTGAGATATACATTCTGAGACAATGATTTTTTTTTTTTAATGTGAATATATAAGGAAGCGGATTTTGCTTGGTTTGGTTAGCAGCAATTGCATTAAAGCATACACATCAAGCTGTTCTACTTGGTGCTTATATATTTAAGTACAACATTTCCCTTGCATACTGTAAACACTTTGTCAGGCGGAAATCTCTGCAGAAACAGGTGCTATAGCACTCCTTCAGTGGTTCTTAGTAACAGGTGAAAGTGGCATTCAGTCTCTTGCCATTGTTTGCATGTCTGTATTTAGTGCGTGGCTAAATAAACTCCACTTAGATTATTAACCATGATTAAAATTCTCTTTTCAGTAAACCATTTCCCCTCATAGAAGGCAAATCTAATATTACAGTCCTTGACACTCAAATAGAAAAACTGCGCCTCAAGTCTCTCAAACAGATTGGTGAAGCAGCAGCAAGGATGAGAAATGAAGCTACTGATGTGAAAGCCACTCTGACAGAAATTGAGGATTGGTTGGATAAATTACTGCAACTGAGTGAAGAGGTCAGTACTGCCTAATACTGGTGATTCAGTTAGTTTAGCAATACCTGTCTAACACAAATGGGTGTAAAGTTCATTGCTGATCCAGTAATATCCACTCTCCTTAGAATAGTAATTTTAGATGCTGTGAAAGCAAGTATGTTCCCTTCTGTAATTAAGATTTAATTAAACATAACATTCTTGTGGTTACCTGTCTTCACTGAGAATGTGTGTTGGGTAATGACCACTCTGTGATTTATAGAATAGACTCTTCTGTTTAAAGTGATTTTATTTTGTCCTTTCCTTCCTTTCAGAATTGCAAGTCACATTGGTGGTTCAGGGACTGCAGGGTATATGTTGTATTTCCACAGCTTGTTAGCCATAGTAATCGACTTCTAACAGAGTTAAACCTGTTTGTTTCTGTGTTTTTTAAATTTTCTGCAACATTTCCTGTTTTCATCTCTGCTATCTCATAATTAGTTTTCACAACATTGTAGAAATTTTTGTTTTGTTGCTTCTGCTCTGAAAAGCTACTGATTAAAAAAAAAGAGCAGACTTGCAGCTAGCGTAAGAGGTGTGCACAAACCTGCAAAAGAATAATGGGTGCTTTATGTCTTCTGCTAAAAGTCTTATGACATACCCTTAAGTATGGAAGCATCACAAGCACTTAAATATGTAACAGGTCGATCCAATGCGTTAGTATTTGGGATCAGTCACTAGAGGTGCCATAAATGGACTGAGATGCAAACGTCTCTAGAAAAATTTAGAAAAGACATAAGAACTGGTTTTTTAATAAAACTTACTTGCCTTCCAAAAATCTCAGTGATATTTTTTATGATTCTTTCAGAACCATGTATTGCTTTACTTGACAAGTAAAACAATTTCCTCTATTTATAATAAAATCATGGTAATTGTTGATTCTTAGTGATAAGTCCTTTGCCATAAATCCTAATTTATGTTTCTGTTTTCTAGGCACTAGATTAGTTTAATGTTCTATTGATTACTGTTCTTACTTTTCCTTTCCCCACAAATAATCTGCAGCCACAAAACAGTATGCCTGATGTAATCATATGGATGATCCGAGGGGAGAAAAGACTGGCCTATGCTCGTGTTCCTGCGCACCAAGTGCTGTATTCTACAACAAGCCCTGAATCATCTGGTAAATATTGTGGAAAAACCCAAACAATCTTTTTAAAGGTACTTTCTTTTTTCTTCTTAAGAAATAATTGCCTCCCTAAACTGAGATGTCTTCTGACATGAGCATGAAACATGCAAACAAACTATGAACAATGAGGTGTCAAAACTCAGGACAGATTAAAAGCCGACTGCATATAGCTTCTTCAAAATACCACAGAAATCGTAATTTCATCATAAGCCAGTTAGAAACAGATTGCCCTCTGTCTCTGAGACTTTTCTAAAAGAGCTCAAACTTGTGATAGGACTTTTAAGTTGGTATTTTCGTGTTGAACATGAATGAAGACTTTCAGAAGGAATAATAAGTCAGAGAAGTTTCAAAAACCCATTTGAGTTTTGAATAGTTTTCTGCAAGTAAAACAGAGCATGTCTACACCCAGAAGGTATGTTTCCCTGAATGCAGTCTCACTCTTGAACAGGCATGCCTTTCTCCATTTAAGTTTATATTATGTTCAATTGAAGTAAACTTAATCAGGCAAAACAGCAATCTGACTACCAAACAAGAGCATTTACAGAGTTTTTCAATGTAGTGGCAGTTATATTGATTAACGCTTGGATGCAGACAAGCCTGTACCTTCATGGTTTTGTGCAAGCCCCCTTATTGTGCATTGATTCTGCATTTAGTGAACCATCCCAATTCGCCTCTACGTTTCCAGAGTCTCCTGGCCAGGCACTCCAACGTCAACATTGAAGTTATTGTCAAAATTAAAAACTCACTGTTGAATGAAACTTGTGAGAGAATATACAGGAACAGGAATGATACTACTATTACTGTGTTTGGTTTTTACATGCCCTAGGCAGGTATTATTTAAGGAATGTTTCCTTCCTGGACTATTTATTACTGGCTTTTGAGAAAAAGCGCTACAGGAAGAGATAAATAAATCATGTATTATTACTCATATCTCTGTGTTATTGTATATGTTTTACTGAAATCTACGATACCTCCATAACATAACAATAACATTTTTGTTTGTGTGCCAGTACCCACAGGTCAAGACGAAAGATGTCAAAATGCCTGCAGAGTTACGAATTAACATTTGGCTTGGGCTCAGTGCAGTTGAAAAGAAGTTTAATAGCTTTGCAGAGGGAACATTCAGTGTTTTTGCAGAAATGGTATGTCCATCATTGCTTTCTTACTTTAAACTTGGACGTGAGTGTTAGGAATTCAATGCAGTTGGAACTCTCTTGACTTTCTTTGCATGCTGGACAGAAGGGTAGAGTAGTATTTATTATAACAAAACAGGTAGACCCCATTCAAGGCAATTAATGATCAAGTCCATTGTGCCTACCAGATAAACTTTAGCAGATCAGATTCTGAACTGGTTAATCAGGTACAAATCTGGTTAACTCCAGTGATTTCAAAGACGTTTATTTTAGATTTTTATCAGTGTAATTAAGATTGGGATCTAGACTATTATGTTTTGGCATGTGAATAACCCTTTTCTTTTAATTGCTTCTTCACTTCTACAAATTATACTTGAATACAAGTGGTTTTGCTTAATAATAGTTCTTCTGTAGCAGTGGGAAATTTACTGCTACAGGAAAACTGGTCAAAACTTGTAGATTTTGCGGACAAAAAGCTATAGTATGATAACATTTCAAAGGTAAGAGTTAACAAATTCAGAAGAAAAATGCTTGAAATAGTCCCACAGCATATAACAGAGATTTTGAATGGTAATGGTAAGCAGCAAATGTCTTTTATATGCCAGATCACCTAACTGCATATAATCCAATATCAGTAAAATAGCTGATGAAATAAGAAGCTTTTGCAGTGTGTCACCATTCCAGCTATGCTTAAATATTTAGTAGTGCTGTAGTAAGTTACTTAAAGTAATGGGTGTTCAAAGCCATTATTTAAGAATAGCATTTAAGAAGCAATTGTAATATCTCTTTTTTTGCTGTTCATACAGCAATCCAGCAATTTTACAGGAATAAGAGCAGAAAACTCAAGACCGTCATAAATTACAAATAATCTCAGGAAGGGAAGCAGGCTTTATAAACTGTGCCGACATCAGAATCGTGCTCCTGGTAGCTATAATGTTAAAACTTTAATTCAGTCTTACATGTTACAAAATAAGAGATCTTGAATAGGAGGAGATTTGAGACAGAAAAGAATGACAGAGTCACGCATTTAAGGAACAGAAGAAACTTGTTTGAATAATGTAAGAAAATTTTATTTATCAGATTCTTAATTTTGAAGAAGCTTAAGTGTAGTTGTAGAGAGGCATTAAATTGAGAAGATTAGTTTAGCAGTAGCTTTGTTGTTTACCAGGCAGCATAGAAGAAGGTGGAAGAAATTAACTATTGCATTGCGGAGTAATGGGGGAAGGGAGTACTTTATTTCAGAGAAAGGAAATGTATAGTAGAACGTTTCATTTGTAAAATTTACATAAGTATCTGTTTATTATTCCTAAATAATAATTTGATTTTTGCTTTCTTCCCACACAGTATGAAAATCAGGCTTTCCTTTTTGGAAAGTGGGGAACCTCAGGACTTGTTGGTCGCCACAAGTTTTCTGATGTCACAGGAAAAATCAAATTGAAAAAAGAGTACTTTCTACCCCCAAAGGGCTGGGAGTGGGAAGGAGAATGGATGGTTGATCCTGAAAGAAGGTCAGATTTTTTTTATTTTTTGCAGGCAGCAATAAAGGCATTTGTAGTGTAGACTAAAAGCTCCTCTCTGTTTTCTTGGCTAAGAAAGAGATTTTAAGTTGAACGTTCCAGGACAGAAAAAACCAGCCAATAGTCAAGGCTAGTTAGTAATGCTAAAATTAACGTTACCTTTTTTAAAAAGTAAAATAAAACAGGCAACAGAAAGAATCCTTTTCCTAGGAATGAGCTTATGGTTTAGCAGTCCCCATGTCGTAAGGGCTATATTGCTTGTATTCTCATCTTTAAAAAAGGGATAATAATAGTATTTTGTGCCTGGAAAGTTACCTTGAGGTTTATATGTGTCTATATGAGATTCAGAGTTCCCACTGTGATCGTTTCAGACAAGACCCTTGGATTGCTGGATCTTTCCTAGATAGAAACTTAACCTGGACACCTGGTATAAAGCTGCAATTTGTGTTGTAGCAACACCATTACAGCATTTGTGTGGTGGTTCACATATACCAGATGGTTTTTTGTGTTTATTTCATTAAATGTTGAGAAGTTCCATTGACATTGTCAGACAACTGACATAGGTTAATTCCGAAACTGACTCAAGGCAGGGGTTCTTTTCAGATTCTAAGGTTGTGGTGCCATATGACAACTCCTCCCTGGCTGACCAAATTCATGAGACGTCAGTTCTCCCCCAGCTCTAACAGGTTCAGTCTTGCTCTGTCAGATGTTTTCAGCTCTGGAGTTGTGCCAGTTCAGCTGTGTTGCCACACTTTAAACCAGACTGCGTACATTATTTGTTTCATAAGAAAGAGGCTGTTTTCTTTTTTCTTAAAGTGTTCAGCCCATTTTAAGTTTTTTGTTCTGATGGTGAAAAAAATACAGCACTGTTGCTGTAGAATAACCATGCAGGAAAAATACCTGCTATTATTTGATCCGTTTTTAAATCGTATCAGTTATAGGTATGAATGGATGAGCTTTATTCATATTAAATTAATAGTTTTTATTTCAGTGAATAGTCTGACAGGAAGAAAAGCAATAACATCGAGATTTTTTTCTCAGATAATGGAAAAAAAGCCCTCCTGTTGAAATGCATGGTTTTGCCATGCATCTGTTTTTACTGGGAGAAAAGCTGCTTGTCTCTATTTGGCCAGCAAATGGCAGTGTAGAACATACTTCAGTGTGTTCTGAACTGCAGTGAACCACTGAGGGAAATCGAAAGGCTTTTGTCTGATTTAATATTGTCTTATTTATTTTACTTGCAAATGAGAAAATATTAGCCAATTGATTGCTTGCCTTGCCAACAGCATAAAGGGAAACAAAATTAAGTATGTTGCCAAATTTTGGTGCATTTATGTATAGATGCATGCACTTTAGAGATGCATGTAACTGTCATACACAGTCTGGGGTTTCCTGCGCTGAAATAGATGTTGTTTTTTCATTTTCCAAGAGGACATATTGAAAGCAGATCCTGAATAACACAGCAGTTAAAGTATTCCTACTAGTCACTCATATTTATGAGTAATGTTCCTCCTATTGCTTACTACCAATGGGAGTTGCTTCAGTTTTAGAAAGACATTCTAAGGAAATAAGTGTCCCTCATATACATGGACAATCCAAACTACCACCATGTGTGCACATTCTGTACTTTGTTTCTATGTGTTTCTCTGTAGCGAACTAAAATATGTTTGATTTATTATTATATTTGTTTTGGATGTGCAGTTTGTTGACTGAAGCTGATGCTGGTCATACTGAGTTTACTGATGAAGTGTATGAAAATGAGAGTCGCTATCCTGGAGGGGAATGGAAAGCATCTGAAGAGAGTTACACAGATGTGGTGAGAGTTAGTTTCTACTGGATAAGTAAAGGTTTAAGAGAAGGAGTTCTAGGTTTTGCTGTACAGTGTATTTACTCTATTAATGTGCAAAACTGTTATGTTTTCCCTACATAAAAGAATGGAGAAAAAGCTCCACCCCCACGCGAGTTCACGTGTCCTGTTGGGTGGATGTGGGAAGATGATGCTTGGAAATCTGATTTAAATCGAGCAGTGGATGAGCATGGTAAGGTTTACTGTTTATCTTACTTGTTTATTAGGACAATATGTTGTAGTTGATACTGAAGGAAGATGCACACCAAGACTGCAGCAATATGCTGGGCATGGTTGCCCTATGGAAACATATCAAGGAAATATTTGGATAATAGTTGCTTAAGGAATCTGAGAAAATGACATTGAGGAAGTGTCTGCATCTGTTTCTATATCAATTTTAATCAATGTTACATCAAAATCACCATTCTCATTGAGCCTTTCTTAGATCAAAAGGTATTTTGCACAGGGTATGTTATAAATGCATTTATAAGTACCTGCTAGAGAATCCTACAGTCTAAGAAGCTGTACATTAGTCTTAACTGCAGCACCAGATGACAATTTTGAGCCAAAAGCTTTGACAACTTAAAAAAAAATGAAGGCTAATGTAAACAACAGTCTATTAACATGAGAGGTTTCATTTGAGAAAGCTGTATGTGTAAACAGTGTGCTTGGAAATAGAACCCATCCTTGTTTGAAATAAGTTTCGAAAACATTTTTCACAAGTCCAGTGTTAATGCAGTCCAGTGGTTAGACCTGGGCCCATAAGACATAGATTAATAGGATTTTTAGAGAAGTCAAAAGCTTGAGATGAGACCTCTGTAATTGCACTGAGAGTATGTTTCTACTCATTTAGCTGGGAGCCTTTAGCCATGGGATGAGTCACCAAACAGTGCTAAGAAGTGAATCAGAAGGTCTGGGGACTGAAAGAAGGGAGTAACATGTATGTTTGTGTTGGTCACACACCACACAAGTGTGCGAAGGATTCCTGTATTGTTGAGAGCAGAATAAACGTACTGAATTTGTGTGGGAGGAGAGCCATGCAGGACTGATCAGGATGACATGGACAGTATGCAGCTGATTCTTAGGCAATTCTGAAATGAAAAAAACCCAAGAATGCAAAGACAAGAACTTGAAAAGTATTTTATCTGTTTTAATGTTGAGATTTTTATTGTCACGTGTATTACAATATAGCATCCTTAAACTGCCATCAGTTGTCCCCTGGCTATTGGGTGTTTAGGGTCTGCAATGCTGAATAGTCTGGTGTGATAACGCTTCATTCTCTGTAGGTACAGTCACTCCACTTCCTGTGCTTTGCTTCTTTGTATGTTGCTTGTATTTCTGAAAATACAGTAACTAATCATTTCTGGTTTAGGATGGGAATACGGAATTACTATTCCTCCAGACACCAAGCCCAAGTCATGGGTTGCTGCAGAGAAGATGTACCACACGCATCGCCGACGAAGGCTGGTGCGGAAGCGTCGGAGGGATGTATCTGAGGGAGTCCCAGCAGGAAGGGTAAGCAAAAGAGGGATCCAGTCAGGGACTTGCACATGGGAACAGTTGGAGTTTCTTTTTTAAAAAAAAATCTGCACAAATTTCTCGTTTCTGGAGTAAAGAAAAAATATAATACCAAGCAATTAAAAAAAATCTAGAACAACCTTTTAATTTTTTATTATATTTCTTTTCTGTATATTTTGTAAATTGTTGTTGCTGGCTTTGGTTTGTGAGGGGAATTTTAGGCCCGCCAGGGCAAGTGCTGCTTTTTTTCATTACAGTCATACAACACTAGATAACAAGAATTTGTCTTTTAGGGAATGTCATCATATGAAGATCAAGAAGGATGGGAATATGCTTCCTTGATTGGCTGGAAATTTCACTGGAAACAACGCAGTTCTGATACTTTCCGGCGCAGACGATGGAGACGGAAAATGGCTCCCTCAGAGACACATGGTGCTGCAGCTATCTTTAAACTTGAAGGGGCTTTGGTAAGGGACAAAGTATCAAAAAAGGCTTTTGGAGATCAGGCTGTTAATTCACAGTAAATAAACAAGTATATCAGTCATTCTAGTCCATGAATTGTTAGACTGATACATAACTAAGAAACTAATACCGTTCATATTGTTTAAATTATTTCAAGTCTGAAAGGGACCATTAATGTGGAGTAGAGACTCTTGTATTAGTATTTATTTTTTAAATTTTATAATGCATAGCAAATATTAGATATTATATATAAATTGTATTTTATATTACCTTTGATCTTATTTATTACTTTGTTTCAGATTATTTTTATTACATTACATGAGATCTAGAGCAAAAGGCCAAATTATCAGATGAGCCTTCTGTAAGTAAAGTGAAAAAATAGCTCAAGCTTTTCGTGCACATAATTTAGATGTATTAACATCAGCACAACAAACAGTAGGCACTGAAATAGCCACCCCTGATTTGTATTTACATGTATAAGCAACCAAACAGAAGAAAGGATAGCAAATGTTGGAGAAGCCAGAATGTCATATGTCACAAATAGATGACTAGAATGTAATTATTCCTCAAGTTTTCAGGTTACACAGCTTCAAAGATAAGCTCTATTTACCAAAATACAAATTGTAGCAAATAATGTGAGAAGGCTACCTTGGTTTTGTAAAATATATAATGACTCTGCATCTGATTGTATATAGCATTAACAAAAGTTTGCAGTTTTTTCTTGGTTCGTTTCTCCTCTTTACATCAAATATCAAACAAGGATTCACTGATACTGTTTTCTTTCTCCACTTAATTTGGTTTCACAGAGTCCAATGATTCCTGTTTCGGTTTTGCTTATGACTACTTTCTCGGCTATTGCTTGGATAAAGCCTTAGAGCAGTTCTCCGCAACAGTGCGGTGTGGAACACCTGCAACCTCTCCTTCAGTCTGAGCTGAGAGGTAGCTAAGTGTCATGCCAGAAGTAGTATCCTGGAAGTCAGATGAAATAACAGCATATGATTTCTGCACAGCTTCAATGGCACTAGGAAATGACCTCTGGACATGAGTTAAACATCTTTTAAAGTACATTTACTCACAGAAGTAAATTTCTACTTGTCCTGGAGGAGAGACTGAAACCCATAAATTCACACACACAGTCCCTTTTTTTCAGATTCCTTCTTTGTTTGTAAATACTCAATAACTTTTTTATTTTCGTATGTAACTTCAGGGGGCAGACACCAGTGTTGATGATGGAGAAGGGAAGAGTTTGGACAAAACCAAGGAGTCAGCTACAAAGGTGTTTGGTGCCAATACACCACTTGTTTCCTGCTACTTTGACAGTATGTTCTTTAATAATTCCTTTCTGAAAAATCATGTCCCTGGTTTCAATCAGAATCATAATTCTTTGTGTTTTACATCTAGCTTTATGTACCTTCTGTTAAAATTACTACCGAATTCCTGACTGGACCCTATTTAGGTTATTAAAAGAAAAATTACAGTTAGTCATTTTGGTTCACTGTCACAAGACGTTTTTAAAACCTGTATGGGACAGGAATTCTAAAGCTAACTATTACAGCACCTGAATTTAGGCTGTCTTAAATGGTGTATTTTTAGCATTGGGGTCCCTCCATGGCCATGCAGGGAGCTAATGCAACAGAGAAGATGTACGTACAGTTAGTTTGTTGTTGTTTTAGCTCACTTAACCAGCTCAGTGCAAGGTCAGACAATGCCTGACCCAGAGGAAGCAGTGCCATGTAGTTGAGTTGGCAAAGTGAACAAAACTGTAACTTTGCCAACCTGGATTGGTTTTAAATGCCTTGTAATCACTGTAATGTGGTTCACAAAAGCAGGGACACTGAGATGGGAGCCACCAGTGCTAGTTAACAGGAACAGAGGCCAGTCCTGGGACTTAAAAACCTTGTTGAGGAGCTCTGACTGCAACACGTGTCTTTTTTTGGACTCTGCAGAACCTGATCTCCCTGCTGAGAATGGGTGCCTAAATCTTAAATCTTTCAGAACCTGAGGAACATTATTGCATTTTCTTTTTATAATGACCACAGTTGGAGTAAAATGGCACCTTCTCCTGCCAAAGCTCAATGAGCTGTGAGTGGACCACAGTTTTTCAAGGGCAGAAAGGGTTAGAGGTCATGTCTTTTAAAGAAAAGTTGTAATAACTGAGCCACATGCTGTCCTGGGTTTGGGCACCTCTCACATCTTCTTTTTAAGTTATTCCACCTTACTCAGTGTTTTGGGGTTTTTTTACTCTCTTAGTTCAAGAGACAAAGTTGCAATTAGAATAATTTTCTAAAGCTAAGAGCTAAAAACGTGAAACACTCAGGTCCCTGGAAGTACTGTATTGAAAAATTAAGCATAGGAATGCTGTTCTTGATTCTCTTTGGGTGAGCTAGACTGTCACACTGTTTCAAACAGGAATTTTTTGTGTAGAAAGATTTTTAGATGATCATATGGTGAAAAAAACCCAAATAGCATTAGCAGTTTTTTTAATTTCTTCTTTGTTTTGGAACAAATGTTCTCAGGTGCTAGCTCATTGGTATTAATACACTTGTCACAAGAAAAGCAAAACTGTTACTACAGTGCTTGTGTTAAAATGTGTAAGGCATTTGTATAAATTCAAGATAACTTCGTTATAGGAAAGAAACCTGTATAATGCAGCTGAACTGTTTTTATTTATTTGATACAGGAGCATATACTTACCACCTTCGCTGTTATGTCTACCAAGCAAGAAACCTCATGGCTTTAGACAAAGACAGTTTTTCAGGTATGGAAAAATCCTTTTGCTATGAACCAGTAACTTGATTTAGCTGCAGAATATCTTAACTCCTTAAGGTCTGTGTGTAGGTCCCAGCTACTGAAACTGTGCCATAAAGTCTCAGCTTTATTACATATGGTCCCAATTTGGTTAGTACTGCCCCAGAAGTTGCCAAAAATGCAGTGCTCTTTATATGCAGTAACTGTTGCTGCCAATGAATTCTCAGTAAGGGAATCGGATTTTAAGTAAGGTCTGAATTTCCCATGACCAGTTTCCTTTTGCCTTAGTTTCTCCTTCTAACCAAAGCCTATATGCAGGGTTTTTGTGCAGGAAACTTGCACAAAAGAAAGGATGAAGAAAGCTGGATGGCTGTTATGTCACCAACTGCCTCTCAGTGTTCAGTGTTTTTACTAATTCATTGAGAAGATGAATTTGTAGAAGAATCACACTCTGCCTTACTAATAAGCATGGATTTTATTTGTTTATACATGTGTACTGCTCGCTTTTTTATTTCCAGCTCTTAGGTATTCCAGCAGTGTTGTATCAATTTGTCATCTTTGTGTCAGGCTAATACCCAGGTTTATCAAGTATTCAGTTTTTGCTAATTCAAATTAAAATTTCACTGGGAAGTGAGAGAGCAAATTGAATTTAGATTCTGTAAGAATATGATTTTACACTTCCTTTAAGGAAGTTCAGCAAAAGATGAGGCTGAAATGAATTTTCTTTCCCCATTATTCTCCATTTGCATCCTTCTTTTTCTCCGTTTTAAGTAATAATTAAGTGTAATGCATTTCTAACAGAAGGTACAGCACTATACATATTTTAATGCTGTTTTCTGAAATGAGGAGGGTTTTGTGCAGCTGCCTGTGTGTATTTGGTTTTACTTCACTATGCTATGCTTGAAAGCAGTGCAAACAAACAATAATAAATGCCACTAATTTGCATATATGCAATTCAGGACAGGCACCTCAAATGTAATCATATATAAACTAGCTCATCTACATTTTATTTTCCTCTAAAGTTAGGCTGAAGAATTAGCCAAATTTTGTAAAACTGATCAGGTACTACCTAGTCAGAAGCTATTGAAACTGACCTAGAGATAACCTTTAAAATTGCCTTTAGTCCTTAGTAATTGCAATTTGTACAGGAAACGTTAATGACTGTCATCAGATACCTTCTACAGAGCTCTTGATGATTTAAAGACCTGCCAGACACTGGGCCTAGACCACTTTAATCATTCTGCTGTTTCACAAGAAGGGGTTGCTATAAATAAGCATGTTTGAAACCAAAGCTTGATCTAAACTATATAGCCTGGGAGAATTTGTTGTTTGGCAACTAGTCAGAACTAGAATTATTTCTTTGTATTATTAATGATGTTGTATGTCAATTGAGACAACAAAAAAGAGTTTCTATGGGCAAGATTTGAGAAATTAGTATAGACAATGTTTCATTTTAGTTTTCACGTTCCCTTTCTGATTTGCAAGATGTTTTATCATTTTCATTTATTATTCTGTTAATCAAGACAAGTATAAAGGAAGTGATTTCGTAATCAAGTGGAAATTGCTCTATTAAGCATAAATTATATATGTGCTGGGTTTTGTTTTACATAGAATGGCTTAGACCTGGTAATGACAGAAGAAAAATAACATACTATATTTGATAAAAATTGTGCTTGTGTGCCTTATGGCTTAATGGGGTTTTTCTTGCCTGTAACTCTGTGCTTTTAATCTTTGTATGGTATTTCAGATCCGTACGCTCATGTTTCTTTCCTCCATCAAAGCAAAACAACAGAGATCATTCATTCAACTCTAAATCCTACATGGGACCAAACTCTCATATTTAATGAAATTGAAATCTATGGGCACCCACAGACAGTAGCCCAAAACCCACCTAATGTTGTTATTGAACTTTTTGACAGTGACCAAGTGGTAGGTGAAAACTTTCTACCTAGATTGCTTTTCTATTTATTTGTATTAGTTGAGAATACATTAATGAATGTGATTGCTATTTTTGGTTGCAGGGTAAAGATGAATTCCTTGGAAGAAGTGTTTGTTCTCCCATGGTCAAGTTAATCCCAGAAGAGGACATCACACCAAAACTGCTCTGGTATCCCGTAACAAATAATGGCAAAGCTAGTGGAGACATTCTTTTTGCTGCAGAACTTATTTTGAGAGACAAGGTATATGTTTCTTTTTTTTGTGTGTATATGTAATATAATATGATACAATATATATCCTTTCAAAGTGTAACATTATGTGAAGAACTATCTTAATACTTGCAAGGAAGATGAGAAAAACTAATGCTCATGTTTATGTCTTAATAGGGTGGTGCCAACCTACCAATTCTTCCATCACAAAGAGCTCCAAAGCTTTACATGGTACCTCAAGGAATCAGACCAGTAGTTCAACTCACTGCTGTTGAGGTATGGTTTACTTTTAAACTGACTGTACAAATACAGTCATTTCATCCTCTAGACAGTAAGTTTGTGTATCTACTTAAAGAAAACAAAAAAAATCATAGTGAGAAATATGGGGGATTCTTTTCTTTAAGTGTTTTGGAATTTCACTGTTTTCATTAATTTCCTAGAACTAAACCTTGAACTATTTTGCCAGTCACATTATTTTAAAGACTTTATTTCTTCTTTCCCACTTTCTGAGTATTAAGCATATTAATATCTCTTCCCATTTTTGTTATATTGAATTTTATTTCACAGATTCTGGCTTGGGGGTTGCGAAACATGAAGAACTACCAACTGGCACCTGTAATGTCTCCAAGTCTCATTGTGGAATGTGGAGGTGAAATGGTGGAGTCTGTGGTGATCAAAAACCTCAAAAAGACACCGAATTTTCCGTCTTCTGTTCTCTTCATGAAAGTTGTATGTGACAAAAAACTGTGTATCACCTATCTATAGCAAAATAAGTTATTCCATAGTTTTGAAGGTCAAGGATTTGTTCTGAATAGAAAAACACACATAGGTTTTTGACTTACCATAAGCAATTTATGAGCCTGAAAACTCTAGTAAAGACCATGTAAACATGTCTGTACAGTCACTGATAAGTTGTACAGTTTTATATGCACTATCCAGTGCAGTATATATATTTTTTTACTCAAAATGCATTAACTTACCTGTAGATATGTGGCTGCTTTCCTACTGCTATAGTGGAAGCTGTGCAAGAGTCAAGAAAATTCAAGATTTGGGGCAATTCAAATTATTCTTACTAATTTTTATTAGTTCATAATGTAAGGTTATAAGTTTTCATTCACCATACAGCCATAGAAGTTCCAAATTAAATAAATGAAGGAACAGCTCTGATTTAGGGGGGAAATCTTTATTCTTCATTTTTCTTCTGTTTGCATTGTAAAAAAACCTCTAACCTTTTATTTTTAGCTTTTGCCAAAAGAGGAGTTATACAGTCCATCTCTTGTTATTAAAGTAATAGACCACAGACCATTTGGACGGAAGCCCATTGTGGGACAATGTACTATTGATTTACTGGAAAGCTTTCGCTGTGACCCCTACACTACTAAAGAGGACATTGCACCACAGCTGAAAGGTAGAAAGCTGCAAAATGAAAAGTTCTGCTTTCTTACGAGATGCTAGAATTACCTCCCTTCAGTGTTTACTCTGCATGCTGTGCTGATGAATAGCCACCTCATGTTGTGCCCATATTTGGAGATAATGTTGTCTGAAAGAAAAAAATCCAAACCCGATTATTAATTAGTGCAATATGCTGTGGAGCGTAAGGGAACATTATGCAAAGGCAAATCCACTCTCATACTTGATGTGCTAGTTCCTCTTTTGTGTCAACTTGGAATTTAACTACCTGCACGTTACCTCTGCAATGGTACCAAAGTAACAATCCAGGATTCCAGCAAGAACCCTCTGAATACAATACTGACATTTTCCTCTATGTTTTTCCCAAATTTTCCTCTTTTTAAAACAAATTCTATAATTTGAGAAATGTTTGTATGTCCTACACAAAAATATATTGTGGGTTTTTAGCAAAAAATGGCAACTAATTGCTTCTTTTGGAGGATCAAACATATAACCAATTCATTATTTTACATCTTCTATAACTGTTTGGATTTCAAATCTGATGAAACTGTTTAGTAAGATGTTTTTTCAAAACCATATTGCCTTAATAAAACCTCTGGCTTACAGTTAGCCTGCTCTCTGCTGCACCTCGCCAGGATACAGTAATTGATATGGAAGACACACAGCCACTGCTAACAGCTCAGGTAATCTTTGAAATTTGATGCTTGACTTTCTTCTTCAGATCTGTGATTTCTGAGAAACTATCTAGACAGCAAAATTGTCAGAAACATATGCAACCTTCTGGAAAGCCAAATGCAACAAAGGTACTTTGTGACAAGAAAGCAAAGGAAATATGTTAATTATTGTAACCTTTGTTTTCATATAGTAAACATCCAACTGTAGCATTTCGTGCTTGGTAAAGTTCACCCAGTAGCTTAAGAATTAATGCCCTTGTTGAATAGCTACTGAAAGCTCATGACAGAACATTAGCAGTTGCCCACTGATGGTGGTTAGAGGAGCCTGATCTTGCACAGGCTGAGCAGTTCTAGGTAAAGGAGGTGTAAGGAGGTGCTTTGGTGGGTACAGACCTTCAGCTGTTCATTTTGTCACAGTTATGACTTTGCCCCTCTTACCTTGAAGTCACCCAAACCCAATACCAGTGAAACAACTTTATCTGCACTAACACTTCTTTCTTTTTCTGCTGTGCCTTGTGAATCTCTTTCTTGCTCTGATTCTTTTGGGACCACCTCAATACAGTTTTGCTTGCCAGGTAAAAAATAATTTAGCTTGCAGAATTTTACTCTTGTGTTGAAACATTAGTGAGGACAAATTCCTGACAGTGCATTTTCAAGGAAAAATTTTCAGTTCTCTTAGAACTGTAAAATGTTTTTCTTGCCTAGAAGATGTTTGCGTAAATTTCTGATGACCTCTTGTGTTAAAGGAAGCACTTTAATATATAGTAATTTTGAAGGCTCTTAATCCACAATTTTGACTTTTGAAAACGCAGAAAACTTTACTTTGCTACAGAGGTCCCAAAGTAAATACTACTGAATTTAGACTTTTCAACTCTCACTGCTATTTGAGTATATTAATGATTGTTCTTCCTTCATTTCTTCTTCTGTATCTTGAAGTTATGATATTCAGACTCTAATTTAAGTATATCATAGACCATGGTCTTGAATTTACTGTCATCATACAAGTAAATTGTCCTTAATATTTAATTTAGGACATTGTCTAACTTTTATCTGAAATAGGTTTTCTGCTCTAATGTAAGAGCTTTATACCTAGTGCAGAGAATTATTGTTTCCTTTAAAAATTTTAAGAAAAAGTATTTAGAAAATAAAGAAGCCTTAGTGCTTCAAAGTCACTGGCAAAATTGATTATATTTGTGTAGTTTGAACTATGAAGGGAAAATTTTAAGTGCTAGATAAGGTGAAACAATTTCTTTGACATCACCCAAGCCAAATATAACTCTAGATACAGTGGTAGCATCTGTATTAGAGGAATGAAAATTCAAAACAGTTGAAAATGAAATAAGTACAACTGTGGAAAGTGTAAGTGCTATGCAGACAACACCCCGAGGACACCAAAATTTCATCAATTACATTCCAATTTCCAGTGTTTAAGCAGTATGTCAACAGCACTCAGCAAAATGGCTTCTCCAACAACAGTGCATGTATGTATGTACCGAGCTAACGCAAATGCATGCAGGTGACCAGAATGTTAACGTGATGGGGTCATGAGGGGGTACTTCTCCTGGCAGTTCTGCCACAGAGAGATTTTGGAGGGGATGGTGCTCCTAAGTCTGGTATGATAAGTTGCAAATATTAAGGTGTCTTTGTTCTGAAAGTCTTACTATGCGTATACGTACAATAAGTATGAACTACTCAAAACTTACTTAGTGTGTCAGCTTATTTGGAATGTATGTGATAAAAGCACAAAAATCAACAGGAATTATTTAACCACACCATTAACGTTTCAGCTTTGTTTAGAAGTCTACTTCATGGAAAATAAAATAGCTTTACAATAAGTAAAATTCTAACTCTTAACTTTTCTAGGCATCCACTGCATCTTATAAATTTTTTTCCATAATTCCACACTGTTCAAAAAGCTAACAGTTCAATGTTGATGTCTTGAAAACTTCACATACAACAATCTACAGAGAAGTCACTGGGTACATTTTAAAAAGGACAATAACCCTTACATTGTTTTTACCATGTGAATATCTCACTCCAAAATCTCTAATTTATCATGTGGCATTTAATTCTGTGTTTTGGCGTTCTGTGAGCACATCCTGCTTACAACTTTCAGTAACAATAGTGTCCAGAGGTTGAAGACTACTTTTTGCTTTGGGAATTTTTAAAGGAAGTCTTAAGGTTTTTGGGTTTTTTTTCTTTAACCTCTTCTTTTCAAAATTACCAAATGCATTACTTGAAGAGACATTTGAAGGTATATCAAGGGGAAAAAAACCCCAAAACATAAACCCTAATTTAAATTCTTCCAACATTACACTTTGATGAAAGAGTCAGAGTTCTAAACAGTACGCTTCATGAAAAGGCTTGAAATTGGGAGTCTTAATTATTATTGCATAATTATGCAAGCTACCTTTCACATTGTCAACATTACCAACCAGTGTTTAAAGAAAGTGAAACTTAAGTGTGGTGAAGTATTCAAAATTACCTCATGAATTCTGCCTGTAAGTTTTGCAGATCACTAATGATATGGTTTCCAAGAAAAAAAGTCCCTGCAATTGCTTCAGAAAATGACAGTCCTGTGCAAATCTGAAAAAAGTGATGCTGTATTATGTGATGCTGTATTAAGTGATGCTGATCTGAAGTTAGACAAGACTAGCAAAATACAGTAGACCGGAACATCCCGGCAAGATAATTACTTAGAGAACAGAAATGGAGTAAATGAGTATGATATACCAGAGTGATGTCCTGACCTATTGATGCATTTGGTTTGTATTCATAAAATGGTTTTTTGCGTATTTCTTCTGCTTTGCCCAAAAATTTATGGCTAATGCTTTTAAATGAAAACCCAAGGTATAATATATAAACACTAGCACAAATGGCACTTGCTAATCATGGCTTCCAGAGGGGATGCATGATGCTTGCTCTAATGGACTATCCGGTCATAATTATGGTATCTGTGATTTAACAGGGGAAGCATTTTGGATTGTGCACATTGTTTTTACACTTATATGGATAAATCTATACACACACACATATACTGGTTTTTATTGTACTTCATAATTCTTCGTAGTTTTTTTCAGACTCCTGAAAATCCACAGCCTGTAAACAATTGTTAAATGATATAGAAGGAAAAGGAAAAGGATGTTGAGCATTAGCAAATTGATTTATAGTGAATAAGGGGAAAAAACCCACTAGAATCTTATGTATGTGAAATTTGTTTGGAAAAGAATGTTTGGAATAGGTTCAGTTTTGTAAGTGCTCTTAGAAACATTTTTCATCTGAAATAAATCAGATCCAGTGCTCTGTGCAACCACAGATGAAAGCGGGGAATGATGCTACTGTGGAAATCAATAAATAGAAACCAGACTACAATGATACACTGAAAAACCAAGCTTGTCTCAGTTTTGCTTTTTTGTGTGAAGAACAAAGTACAGGGTGATAATGCTTTACAGTCCTGAAAATCTGCTTTTCAAACTTTATATATATATGCTTCAGTTCAATATCTAGACCATATTGACAAGCAGAAAAAAAAAGTTAAACACATGGTGTTTGAATACTTTTCAAAAGCATTTCTAAATTATTGTTAATAACTTAGTTCACACACATACTATGTACAAAACCTTAAACTTTTAAAGCCTGTTTAACTGTCTAAAATTCTACCAATCATATCCTTACCATTGTTTCTGTTTTGCTCCTTTTATGACTTGATCCTCATGAGCAGCTTACAGAGAAGGTAACGTATACTGCTTTAAAAAATCTGCACATTGCTTTCTTGTAAATGAGATCTCCATTTGAAAATCAGTCTATCAATACTGCCTCTAAATTAGCATTTTAAGCATGTGGGTGAGAACAGTAATGTCTGAAAATATTTGACATAAAACCTACAGCGAAGTAGTAAAATGGTAGATTTAGGAAAAATATGAAAGACTGAAATAAGAAGCTCTAGATATAAAAAAACCCCAAACCAACAAAACCAAAAAACCAACCAAACCCTCCCATTTAATGATCTGTACAATACTTTAAGATTCTCTTTAAATCCAAAGAATCTTAAAAAAAAAAAATTACACAGTGAATGAATGCTATTAATTACCAATGGAAGTATGTTTTCAGGTGTAAATAATTATATTATGTGATCCCTGTGAATACTCTCTTAAACACAGTGATTATTAGACTTAAATAAATAAAAGTATTGAAGCCCCACAGAAATACTGTATTAGTGGAATGTACAGGTTGCTAGCATCTAGGGTGTCATAAGGCTTATGGAAGTACTATTTTTAAGAGGGCAAGACTCACTACTCCTGTTCAGCGGCACTTGGTAAATGTTAAGGTAGATCTGCAAGACTCTGTTACAGTGCAGGCAATCTCCACTGGTTTTAAGGGAATGGTGTAGAGTTAGAGCAGCTACAGGTCTCTCCCAGCCTTATTACATGGCAGCAGTTTTGAAGTAACTAAGAATGCTGGAACCAACTAGCATGTTTATCCATCGGGAAAGTTTTCAGCGTGTTCACTGTAGTTCTTACAGTCACGCAATCCCTTAATGAATACCAGGTGTGATGGTGTTTTTCCTTACCCGCTGAAGCAGTGGCTGCACCAGCAAAGTGTACAGCACATCCTCTGACTTGAGTCATTCAGAACTTAGGTGCTTAGGCTGTACTGCCCTGCCAGAAGGTGGAGGAGAGGAATAAATACACCTCCCAAAATCAGTCCTTTGAGACAGGCATTTAGATATCAGTAATTAATCACATGCTTGGAGATGGCTAGCTGTTGGCTATCAACACAGCTGGATTATAGACTAGATACCTAATCCTGGGTAAGAGACTTTAGCCTTAATAATTACATTCTAATTCTCTTTCAGATGAATGTTTAATATTACCTAACTGATAATAAATTTTAGAGTATATTATCCTTTATGATGCTTAATTGTTCATTATTTCTGCTGTACAGCATTATATAAGAAAGGATTTACCTCTCAATAAAAAAGTCTTTTATTTGCTTTTCTTAAGGAGGAAGAAATTGTTGATTGGTGGAGCAAATTTTATGCTTCAATAGGAGAACATGAAAAATGTGGACAGTATATCAAAAAAGGATATGACACTTTAAAGGTATTGCTCAGGATAAAATAAATTAACATATCCCAGAGTTTATAGGCCCAAGACCTAATCAAGCTGTTCCCTCTGTTATTTTAAATGCTCTTCATAATTTAACTATACATGATTGCCTTTGAAAGTTCATTACTAATTCATGTGATGAAATGAAGGTTTTAAGAAGATATCTTTGCTTCTCTTCCACTTAACTACACTTATTAGTAGATGTATTAAGAGTTTAATATCGCTTTCAGTCAAAGGGAGTTTTACTCTTGACTTCTTTAGGTGCCAGGCAGATCCCAAAAAAACATACAAACTGAGAAAGTATGAACACAGATGATCATCAGTACTTCTACTGTTTGTTGGTTAAAGTTTGAAGTCAGACTACTTTTGTCTCTCATCTCATACACCTAATGAAGAAAGATAAGATTCATGATACTTACTCTATTTTTAACAAGGCCTAGGTAAAGATTGATCACATCTTCTCCAAACATTGCATTTGCTTCCACTTTGATGTAAAAATGATAATTTCTAAACCACACTGTTTTCATTTTCCTTTTTCTTTTTTTAAGGTGTATGACTGTGAATTGGAAAAAGTACCCGAATTTAATAACTTAACAGACTTCTGTGATACCTTTAAATTATACAGAGGCAAATCTGAGGACAGTGATGATCCATCAGTGGTTGGGGAATTCAAGGTAGGTTTCAAATGATGGGCAACAACCAAATGCTAGTTTTAGTCTTTTGTATGTAAATGGTTAACATTTAAGCAGCTCTACATGCAAGCTGAAATATGGATGTGTGGGTCAATAGGGGTAAGAGATACTCAGGGATTGGCCCTTCTTTTTCAAAGAAAGTACAGCTATGCATTGTCACACTACATGTGATACATGTTAATTTAAAATAAATATCATTCCTGCTAATGTAATCTTCCCTGGTACCTGTGGGAGAGAACCCTCCCAGATAACCTCTTGAACAGACTGAAGTTTCACCTGCAGACGTTCTGAGCAAAGTACATCTTTAGAATGAATTTGGAAAAGGTACTTTGTACTATTTCTGTGTGTCTGTGACTTTTATAGATCAAAATAATAATAACATAGAAAAAACAAACCAACCAACCAAACCTTAAATTATGCTTTTGGAGAGGGAAACAAATACCAAATGTTTGCTATGTGTTTTCAAGTGGAGCAAATGGAGAAACTGTGTTGACGTAAAACTAGCTGAATTGATTTAAATTGGTAAAGGACATAACCTTGCCTTTTTAGTAAGTCTTATTATCCAGAATCCTTTAAAGTAAAACAAAAGACTTCTAGGGGACTGTGGATCAGGCTATAATCTTGTTATTCCCGTACAAAGCAGAGTGCGTATGTATAGGATAAATAAGAAAAAGCAAACCTAGCAGAGTGACTTTTCTACATTTATCATGACTGAGTCTTTGTATTATTTTTAGGGCTCCTTTAAGATCTATGCATTACCTGACGATCCCAGTATTCCCGCTCCTCCCCGCCAGTTCCGGGAGCTGCCAGACAGTGGCCCTCAGGAGTGTATTGTGCGCATTTATATTGTTCGAGCTCTGCAGCTTCAGCCCCAGGACAATAACGGGCTGGTGAGACTCTCTGCTTTCACAATGTTTGCCAGCTAACTGCTGTAGTATATTTTAAATAAAGTTAGTCTCAATAACTATTCCTTAACATTTTTTTTTCTTATTCTAAATAGTGTGATCCTTATATAAAAATATCTCTAAGTAAAAAAGTGATTGAAGACAGAGATAATTATGTGCCTAATACTCTCAACCCACTTTTTGGCAGGTAACAAGCATTTTTGTATTTTCACTTTACTGTATTTTAGAGTGTCTTTCTACTTTTTAAGATAAATTGCTATTTGAAATATCCAGTGCTCTATTCATAGTTATATACTGACAGTTAATTGTGAGTAAAATTGCACAAGGCATTCCCCTTTGAAGTCATCAGACAGCACAGATGTTTAGCTAGGATATAAATTTTCTGTATCACATGGGTGAATTGCATAAAGTCAAAGAATGTCTTTATCTTAAAACCACCCTGTCTCATGCATATAAGAGTAACAAAATGTGCTTATAGACTATGTAAAAAGCTTTAACTCTGAAAACTACATGGATCTCACAGCGAGTAATCAGCTTAACATAAACTCCCAGTGCACTGGTCTTTCCATCAAAGGCTAATTATGTCATTGAAATATCTGAATTAAAACTACTAGTTAGAAATGAAGAGGTTGCATCATCTTTATAATTACTAATGGAATTTTGGGTCTGGTTTGGTGTCTGAGTTAGAGGAGGATTTTGATAAATTAGGAAGTTCAAAGAGAAGGACTAGAAGCATCATCAAGTGTTTGCAAAGCATAGTTTGCAGTGATGCGCTACAGAATTTCAATTGTTCAGATTATGCAAAGAAATAGTCAGCAAAGAGACTTGATTACAGATACAAAATACCTTCAAAATTCCAAGTTTTTGCAGTCTTCTGGAAGTCAAAGTTTAAAAGTTCAACTAGAAATAAACAGATGCAGCAAATAATTAACCATGAAATACTTTACCTAAATTGTAATGGATTCAGCAGTAGTAGAAATCACAAGGCTGTGTATCTTTAAATTCAGAGAATTAATTTTGAGAAAACCCTTTTTGTGTAGGACAGATAGATGACAGAATAATCCCTTTTCATCATAGAAGCTAAACATTTGGATTGTGTTTTAAGATCCTGCTGTGTTTGTGGTTAAAAATTTTAGAAGTTTCTAATCATAGAGAAACTATGGATTGAACAACCATCCTTTTTACAGAGTGGTTGGTAGAGCCACAACAGTCTATTTCTCAGTCCAAGTTCAAGCTGCTGCAAAAAAACCATACAAGTAATATTGGGCAGAAAGGAAGGAGGTAATATCCAGAGAAGTACAAGTAGAAATTGAAACATGAATGGTAACTACTGTCAGATTTACCAGCACTGGAAGCATCCCTTTAATATCTTGTAAATACTATTGCTCAAAAATAAACTTTTTTAGTTGTTCTTAAGTTTAAAAATAAGAAATTTTGCTTAAAAGAGCAGTAGCCTTATCTGGGCATTTTTATGTTTAGAATGTATGAACTCAGCTGCTTCTTGCCTCAAGAAAAGGATCTGAAAATTTCAGTCTATGACTATGATACATTGACTCGTGATGAAAAAGTGGGTGAAACCATAATTGATCTTGAGAACAGATTCCTTTCTCGTTATGGATCTCACTGTGGCATCCCACAGCAGTATTGGATGTAAGTCATTTTGTCTATTGAAAATGTTTATCTGTAAGATCTAGTACCCAGTCTCTGTAAAAATCTGGGCTTCCTTCATCTTAATTCTATGGTTAAAAAAATGCTGTGGTTTCTCATGGATGATTGTTGTGCTCATTCTGTCATCTGAATTCCAAGTGAAGAGCCTTGAATGAAAAGCAGGATGTCAAACATTTTAATATTCTATTAATACAGTAATGTGTGTTATTTCTGCCCAGAGAACTCACACTTAACAGCATTTTCTGACCTACTTGTGGAAATAAATATGAAAACATCTGTTAGTGTAGATTATTTTGGTGTGTAAACTAAAAAAGCACTCTGTCTTGGAAGGTAATTGAGCTGTACAAAATTATGTCACTGTATCAAATTGCCTCAATCTAGGCAGTTACAACGCTGACCTTTCTGAATTAGTTTAATAAATATATTTTACATGTTGAGTAAACACCCTGAATAGTGAATAATTTCAGGATGTGTTTTTTTTGCTTTCCTAAAAGTTCAGGTGTGAATACCTGGCGTGATCAACTAAAACCTACCCAGTTACTACAAAATGTAGCCAGGTTTAAAGGCTATGCTCCTCCTGTCCTCTCTGAGAATGGTAGAAAGATTAACTACGGTGGACGAGACTATACTTTGGAGGAAGCTGGTGAGTTTGATTGCTTATTTTATATATCTGTCTTAAATTCATATTGATACAAATACAAAACTTTTCAAGTATTTATGGAATACTAGGAGAAATCTTTGTTTTCAAATTTGAACATATTTTTCTGCAATTTTAAATATCTGGGTTTAATTTTAAAGTTCAAATGCAAATTGTGGTTCATGAGTCGCTGTTCTTTTCCCATTTCCTTTATTTCAGATGCTAACAAAATTTTGCATCAGCATCTTGGTCCGGGTGAAGAGCGGCTAGCCCTTCATATCCTCAGAACACAGGGATTGGTACCTGAACATGTGGAGACAAGGACCTTATATAGCACCTTCCAGCCCAACATCTCCCAGGTACTGTAAACAGGCTTACTTATGGTTTCTTGAAGGCAGAAATGGAGCATTCTGAAATTTTTATCATGTTGTCAGTAGAGTGCTATCACTTGGGGGAAGAGGGCTACAAATAATTGTTACTTGGCAGAAAATCTAAAGCAGGTTAGAAACATAACAAAAGGCAGTTGTGTTTTGCCATTAAGACCTCCAAATGACATCTCAAACACTGACAGAGTGGGAATTAGGAAAGCTTTATTTATAACTTCGTTACAGATATAAACTGTAATACGTACTTATACCTCATCAAACAATAAAGGAGATGGCCTGGCTCAAGAGCTGTCTAGCTGCATTCAGCAAATGACACCAAACTTGTCAATTCAGATGTGAAAGTTTAAACATGAAGTCATATTGGACATCTCAGCTAGAGAGGAACAAACACTAACATTAGAGTTTTCTGGCTTTGTCTGACTCACCAGTAGTTGGGGTTTTTTTAAGAAAGTTTTTGCAGAAACTTATCTGAAAAATAAAAGAGCTTGTATTTGAAAGAGAGTATAAAATCTACAGTGGATGACTTACTTCAGAGTGTAATTAAGGGGACTGATCACCTCCGCAGGGTAGACAACCAGCTGCCACATGTATGATACTGTACCTCTGAATATCACCTCTGAAAGAACAGTGAGACTAATTGGGCACCTAACTTGCACTAAATTCACTAGGAATTAGTGTCCCTACCATCTTCTGAATTCTTGGTATTGTTCATTTGAAGAAGCTTATGTAATAAGAGGAATTGGGCTTGCTCCTGTCTGAGGTCTGTAGAAGTTCTGACATTGGTAACATGAGGGAGGTCACTAAAATTAGTACTGAGTGCACCATAAGCAGTTTCATGAATTACCATGCCAAACCTGTAAGGAGCAAACACTTCCTCATTCATCTTCTCCACTGCTACAGGGAAAGCTCCAGATGTGGGTTGATGTTTTCCCCAAAAGCTTAGGACCTCCAGGCCCTCCATTCAACATCACTCCCCGAAAAGCCAAGAAGTGAGTACCCCTATATACTACATACCACCTGGCAGCCTTGACAGAAGAAATTCAATTCTCTTTCCCCAAACATCTCTCTTAGGTATGTCTTGCGGGTGATTGTCTGGAACACCAAAGATGTCCTTCTGGATGAAAAGAGCATCACAGGAGAAGAAATGAGTGACATTTACGTGAAGGGGTAGGAGCACTGTCACGTAACACTTTCTTAAAAATGAATAGCATCCGGAATATCATGGAAATACCTTGACCATGGGTTTCAAAGATTAGTAGATGCTAACCTCAGAGAAGTACAGAAGTGTTATATCAGTTAATGCATGGTGAAAGATCCCAGAATTTCATCTCTTGAAATGGGCAGCAACAGAAAAGGCAATGAGTTAGATTTGATGCTACATAACCCAGATTCTTAATTTTAACATTCCCTAGTCTTAATGTAAAAAAATCAATAGAAATCAGAGAAATATATTACTAGGTTATTGATCTCATTTCTCCTAAAGAAGAACTCAGCACCTCACCACTGATACAGCACTGATCTTAGCAGATCAGAAATTCAGTTCAGATGTTCCTATTTACAGTGCCAAATTGGAATCAAACTGAGAAAGGGCATGAAAACTCTCCAACCCTCTATGAGCAACTCCTACAGCTTGTTTGCAACCCCTCTCTGACACAGTTACAGTACAAACTGGCATCAGTGTAGTTCCACTGCAAACACCAGACACATCTCTCTGTATTTTCAGATGGATGCCTGGTAATGAAGAAAATAAGCAGAAAACTGATGTTCACTACCGATCATTGGATGGTGAAGGGAACTTTAACTGGAGATTTGTTTTTCCTTTTGACTATCTCCCAGCAGAGCAACTTTGTGTAGTTTCCAAAAAGGTAAGTATTTCTAAAGATATTAATACTTAGAATACAGATCTAATTAATCTGGTAATTTTGTACCTACATATTGAAAGAGACAGTTTGGCTCAGTCCCACATACTTTTTTCAAACTGCTATTGTGAACAGATTCAGTTTTGCCTTTGGGCCAGGAACACACTGGCAACAACAGCAATCTCCTTTTAGCAAGGGCAAGATCAGATCCTCAACACTTCCACCAACCCCAGAGTTCATAAGTACTAACAGACCACAGCTTTGAATTTTCATAAGTAATTTTTAAAGGTGCTTGAGTTCTGTTTTTTAAAATTTTAGGAACATTTTTGGAGTCTTGACAAGACAGAATTCAGAATCCCTCCCAAACTGATCATTCAAATATGGGATAATGACAAGTTCTCCTTGGATGACTATTTGGGTAAGACTTCTAATAAAATAATTGCTGTTGTCTCAAAGATATGAAAAACAATGATTTAAAATTATCAGATAAGGACCATGTTTACAGAGTGAGAAACTGAGCATACAAATACACTCCTGCTCTCCCACACAATTTACCAACACCAGCAGGATGGGCTTAAACACAGCCTCATGTGTCCCACTTCCCTGCCTCGCAAGAGTCTCAGACAAACAAGAATGTAATGTGTCTGTTGATTGTCTTTCCTGTACAAAATGTTTAGAGATAGAAAAGGTTGATGTTGTACCACCGTGCTGTATGATTGTGTTATGCAGTGGGATTTTTTTTTATCCACCTCCTAGGCTTTGTGGAACTTGATTTACATAAAACAATCATTCCGGCAAAAGTTCCAGAGAAGTGCAATATAGACATGATTCCAGAATACAAGGCAAACGGTTCTCAGGCGGCTTCCAGGACTGCCTCTCTCTTTGAACAGAAATCCATGAAAGGATGGTGGCCTTGTTACGTTGAAAAGGATGGCTCCCGTATTTTAGCGGTATGATTGTTACTTCTTTAAAAAGTACTTAAAATGTGCTCACCTTACTTTTCAAATTACAAAGAAAGACTGTAAAGAGTCTCCTACTTAGCTGTTATCTTTCAGTGGATAGACAGAAGAGGGGTAAGTAGAACAATGCATGCACAAGTTCAGGAATTTGGTCCATCACCAATTTTTTGGCTTAAACTGGGAGCTTAATATTTAATTTATTTAGTTTTAACCCCGTTTAACTTGAATGACTGTAGTGTCAGGTTGAGTCACTGTTATCTCACCAGAGCAGCCAGTAAAGTTATTGTGTGAATGAATGCATAGACTCAAGCAGCTCCAAGGGAGGTTCAGGCTGGACAGCAGGAAGAACTTTTTCACAGAAAGGTTTGTTAACTATTAGAATGGACTGCCCAGGGAGGTGGTAGAGTCACCATCCCTGGAGATCTTCAAGAAATAGTTTGACATGGCACTTGGTGCCATGGTCTAGGTGACAAAGTAGTGATTGGTCAAAGGTTGGACTCAATCACCTTAGAGATCTTTTCCAACCTAAATGATTGTGATTCTGTAATTTATTACACTATTGCTCAGGAGAAACATGAGACATCCTATATGCATTAAAGACTAAAGAAAGAAGTTTAAATCCAAAGGATTTTTGTATACAGCAAATAAAATTTCTGTACTGAGAACCCAGAGTAGCTTTGTGATTTTGAATGCATTCAGAAGACCAAAAGCATTTTAACCTGTTCTATAAAGAATATAAATGTATATTTATCATTTGTAGAATATTAAGCCTTTCAAGTGTGTCCTCTTCTTCTTTCTAATGTTTTTGCCTTTAAACTTTTATTACTGGAATTTAATAAATGAGGAAAAATATACAGAAACACCTACCAGCCTTAGCAATATAAAAAATCAGATGCTTGGTCATTTTGAAAATATGCAGTCCTTGGGTTGCTCTTGAAAGAAGAGAACTGTTTTTATTTTGCTAAATTGGAAAAAAAAACCTATAGCTTAAGACAGAATAGATGAATTTGCAGAACATTTTTAGGTACAGTGATTTGTTTTTTTCTATGTGTCTTTCTGATACTGTATTGTGGCGCTGTCATAGTGCAGAAATCAGTATATTTTGAGGAGGAAATGGGAAACACACAGATGCACACAATGAGTTGATCCCAAACTGAAAGTACTGCTGTATAAGTACCAAGCAAGTCTTATAGTGCTCTGTCAATAAGATCCTTGTCTCATGCCACCTTCTTTCTGAAGGGTAAAGTTGAAATGACACTGGAAGTTGTCAATGAAAAAGAAGCTGAGGAAAGGCCAGCTGGTAAAGGAAGAGATGAACCCAACATGAACCCCAAACTAGATCTACCAAAGTAAGATATTTTTCTCACACTAGCTTTAGAAATATCTAATATCTAGCTACTGTAATGTTCTTGACAAAATCTGCATGTAGTAGTCTATTAGACGTCAGTTATCCTTTGTAAAACTTTATTTATAAAACCCAGTTTTGTTTCTTGTTTCCTTCTTTTATCCTCATTAGGATAAAATGCAAGGTGGTTTTGGAATTAATGGCACATGTTTACTGCAGCTGCTATCTTGCCTTACAAAACTGTCCGTTTTAATGTGTTATAATCTCATGCTTAAGTATTTCCTGTTTTTACAGTATAAATAATACTTGTTTCTTTCAAAATGCAGCCGACCAGATACTTCCTTCCTCTGGTTTACAAATCCCTGCAAGACAATGAAATTTATTGTGTGGCGCAGGTTTAAATGGCTCTTTATAGGCATTATCATCTTGCTGATTCTACTCTTGTTTGCAGCCGTGCTTCTCTATTCATTGCCGGTAAGAATTATTAAATCTTTGTTCTTCAGCTGTGGTATGAAGCTACTTTAGACAGGAATCATTAACAGGATACACTCCTTACTCAGACAGGAGTCTATCAGCTGTTTTAGCAGGAGATATATCCTTACAGCTATAAAAAAATCCCACTGATTTTTACTGAGAGACAATTAAAGTTTAGGTTAAGACTAACCAATTAACTAAAGATGAAGCAAAGTGAGTGCTTTAGAAGAGTTAATAACCTACACAATTAAACTAGTTGATAGTTGGTCTAGAGTCTGGATTTCAGTCTACCTTAGTCTGAAAAAAATTACTCATTTTTACTGTATTTTAACTGAAATTACCACACCCTCAATACATTTTGGTCCATTTTAATATCTTAAATGTCTTTTTCAAAACTACACTGAAGCATACATCATTTTACCTCTCTTGTTTCTTCCCTCCTCCCCACAGAATTATTTGTCAATGAAGATTGTGAAACCAATTTAAAGAAGAGTTTTTTACCTCATCTTTTTAAATAGTACTGTGGACCAAAATCAGCAAGGCTCCTTCATCCTTTGTACCTGCTTGTATTTAGAACTGTAAAATACATAATTAAGACTTTCAATAAGGTTAGCCAAGGTTCAAGAGGTCATGAAAGGTGTTTTTAAAAAACCAAAGAATAAACCTCCCTTAGGTTTCATGTACATTTTTTTACTTCTGTGGTATCTACACATGGTAAAGTTCTGACTTCTTTGCTTCTCAACTGGATTTTTCGTAAAATCTGCTCCGGAGGCTGCCTGCTAATCCTATCTCAGTTTTTAATGGATACTCACTCATGAGAATTCCTTTTCTTTCCTTGCATTTTAACTTAAAGAAAAACAAACACTACTTATAATTATGTGTACCAAAGAAACCTCACTGTGCAGTCAAAGGGTCAGACACTATTTCTAGAAAAGTTTTCAGCATCATGCTGCTTAAAATTCTTAGTGACGGCACTGTAGACTTGACACTATACATGTATCTTGACAACAACTACATGTGCATAGAAATAAATATAGTTTATTTACAATAATTTACAAATTTTAAATAAACTTACTCACAAGTAAAAGGCCAGGTTCCGGGTTTCTTCCATCAATTACAAAACTACATTTTATTAGGAATTGTGTCTATCAGAGGTTGTAGTACCACAGACCTGGAATCTAATGTATTTTACTATTACCTGCACAGCGATAAACATGGAAACACTTCTGCACAAAGTTCTACTTGATTTATTCATTCATTAGGAAATTAATAAAGAAATGAAATCTCTTGAATAGTTTCACTGTATTCTTTGTGTTTAGAGATGATCTGGAATCAAAACACAGAGTATGTGTGACCCAGATTCAGGCCTTGTTTGAAATCTGATCTGCACATTGCAAGTATCTCATTTTACCTCAGTCTCCTCTCCCAAGGCAGAGTAAAATATAATCTACACTAAAAATCAGGATATACTCCAGGATTCTACCTCACCTCTATGGAGTGCTGAAGAAGAAGCATCTCTGAACATCATCTGGTGCTTGAAATGTAGTAAATCTGCAGCAGAACCTGAAATCATCATTTTGTATGATTGTCAGGTTCTTGACTGGAGAAAGACTTCAGCTGTCTTTAAAAAGGTGGCAAAAATAACTGCAAGAATTAATTAGTCTTTAAAAACCTCTGTCATATTTAATGACACAACACACAGTACTGTAAAATAAGCATGCACTTGTCAAGCAAAATAAGTAAATTATACTGACCTTATTCTGTTGGAGAAGCTAGGGTAAAGGTATTATATGAAATCATTTCCAGAATGTGAAGTTCTGTTGGCTAGAGTGGAGCAAGTCTGTCAAAAACATACCACCACCCTTATTTTTTGGTTGTTAAGAAACTCTCAAGCATCTTGACCAATGAAAGGGACCTGGCCTGGAACTAATCACCATCTAGATGGATTGTCCCTCCACTAATGATGAAATAGCACTTCAGAAATAACCAGCAATTTGCATGAGCTAATGTTTGATCATCTACTATTAAAATCTGTCTCAATCAATGCCATAAATCTGACAAATGGTAAAAATCACAGCAACCTTATTTTCATGTAAGACAAGAAAGTGTGTTGCATGTAAGGGTTATAATTAGAAAGCATTTAACTTCAAAGAGCGTGGAGCAGAGATCCAAGCAAGCCTGTTCACAGAGCATTTGAAGAGTGGCAGGTACTGCCCTTCTGAGTTGAGTTCACCCTCTTCCAGATGCCTTTTTGTCCAAGCATGCTTAGGCTTGATCGTTTCACTACAATTAGGCAGTGCTATTAAAAACATAACTGAAAAGTCTGAGAAGCCATTCTGTCTGCCAGCCTGCTCCAGTAACAAACAAAAGACAACACATGTCCACAAGAAAGAAAATGTGATCATTCAATTTACCTACAATGCTATTCAAATCTGTAATCCCTGGTGCAGCTGCTGTGCACGACTCTGACATGCAACAGGTTTTCGCCCAGTTGAAACAGTTACCAAAGATTTAGCCCTGTGTAAGGAACACGTTTGTGCTGCTCCTGCTGTGCACTGGTGACAGGGATGTTCGCTTTGGCCAGGCCAGCTCCGAACCGCTCCAGTTACCAGCAACAGGCAAACACCCTGTGAGACCACAAAAAAAGAGGAAAGAATGGGGAGGTGCCAGGTATCACTCTTCCTTATTACAGGAAATAACCCCAGTAACTCCTCCTCCTATGAGTTTGTTTTGCCAGCCAGAGAAAGGCTAAAGCTAAACTGAAAGTGCTTTTAACAAAAAAACTACGGGAAACTAGCAGCAGCATGTCAGAGTCCTCCTGCCTCTGCCAGCATGTGGGTTGGAACACGAGCAGCTGCACTCTGATGCACTCGGGTATCCCAGCAGTGTGTGACTTCCTATCAGTTGCTTGCTGTAGTCACCCCAAACCCTGACTCGCGTGGCCTCCCAGGAGGTTAAGAGCTACTGTTGTGTACTTCATAAAAAAAGAATCATCATGTAACTCAAGATGAAAAATTTGCACCTCTACCAGCTCAGTTTAAAATAAATAGGTAGTAACTCACCCACACTTACAAGCTGTTCTTGCATTTCTTTGAACAACCACAAGATGACATCCCAAGTCTCATGTGTTCACAAGGGCCGTCCAGTGCTTGTTTTATTCTTACCCTAAGTACATCTCGCATCGTGAGATGATCAACAAGATAATTTTAATAGTTAAGGGGAAAAAATACCACGAAGTTCATTGCTTCTAAGTGAAAAACACAGCTGTAAGCACCTTTGGGATCTACCTATTATATAAAAAGAGAGCAACTCCAAGCCTCGTCCCTACTGATCTCCATGCTGTTGTATGCACTCCCTGCCCCTAAATGCCTAAATATCTATCTAGCAACTTGAAAGCAGTACCAAAGAGTGAAATGGCATTATTCGGTGCTCAATCTTGTCTCAATGCTACTCAGCTAGTAAATACCACAACTTTTCACACAAGACTTGCCATTGCTCAGAGCTGTGTGTGTCACGTATACAGACAGGCTGTGACATATACAGACAGGGACCCGAATTAGAAAGACTATTCTCTAACAGAAAACTATCGGGTTCTTTAAAAAATCATATGCAAAAACCAGATGGAAATACACATTATGTCTGTCAAGTCTGACCATGCTCTGACCACAAACCTAGCCTTTGAAAAAGTTTGCCTCCCTTGTAACCTTTACTGTGGCTAAGAGGCTAAATCCATTGACAAGTGCAAGGTGCAGAACACTACAAGAGAAAAAAACATACTTCCCTGAAGCCTGCAAAAAACTCTGAATGCACTGTAGGTACTTATGAAAGACCCCAAGGCTGTTCTGTTCCTTTCTCAGACCTACAAGGTGTTGAAACTTGCAGCAAAAAGCACCGGGACACTGAGAACGCAGCAGGAGGTACACAGACTCCCTGGATGGAGCAGTGGGACTGCCAGCCACCTCAGAGGGATCCTGGAGCGCCAGCAACGGAAGAGAGAAGTGCTCACTGAATTCCTTTAGGGGAGCTTCCTAGAGATGGTCAGTGAGAGACAATGAGCCTACAGCAGGTCTCACATGAGCCTAATGGCATGCCTTACACCTCACAGCTCAGGGCTGCAGCAGGGTGCCAGCATCCACCAGGGATCTGCAACCAACCCGTTCCCCTCCATTCCCTTCTGCAACAGTGCTGCTTCCACAGCAGTGCTAGGAAGGGACCTCAGCACTGTGCACCAGTAACAGCCCGGCACACTCAGCCAGGCAGCAGATTTTGGTTTAAACCTTTCAGACAGAGAAGAGAACTGAACCTGCACTTCCAGTCTCCTGTGTAATTCCTGTCACTGTTAAGCAAATACAGTAAAGCAAAAGAAGACACAATCATTCACCATCTTCTAAAAGGAAGTGCAGTCAGTACTGCACAACCTATGGGCCCAGGCCTTTGGAGATACTGAAGTCTCTGGTCATGATGCAGGTTCAGTGCCAAACTGCTCAGCTGTAGGAAGACATGCATACTTCCAGAAAGGAAAAGATGCAGAACTAGGAGTGACTGGGAGAGTTTATATAAACCTTAAGTGCTGTTAGGCAGTAATGGAAGTTACAGATTTACACCTAAGCACCTGAACTCCGGGCAGTACCTCTTCACACAGCTCTGTGTCTGTTGGGTCTGTCACTGACAGTAGCTCAATAGGAAACAGCAATTAGAAAAACCAATAGAGTTTTCATCAAACATGAAACAATGAATAAACCCAGAATATATTACAGTGTCCCATCAATCCAATGTTCAAATTTCATATTTGATTTTGATATAGGTCTCAAAAAAGGCACATTATAAATTAATAAAAATCCAAATATGGACAATGAAAGTAGTCAAGAGCAAGCAGGTAGGATAAGGCTTACTGACTTTAGATGCTTATTCACTACCATGCTCTTGCCTAACAAAGTCAGACTTAGAAGAAAAGGAAGTGCCACAACCCCTTCCCACACTCTTTCTGAATTTTTTTTAGTGTGGGACTATTCTCTTATTTGCTTCAAACCATAGTACTATGGTGTGTTGAAAGAAATCATGGGTTATGGCCTTGAGAAGAATATCTTAAGCTGATGTAGTCATCAAACAAACTATTCTCAAACTGTGTCGTCAGTAAGTTCCTTTGCCCCAAGCCTCTGTGTCAGGACTGCAGGCAAACTCAGGAAGACAAGAATACATCAACAACACAGGAGTGACCTTCAGAAGAATTTACTTGCTCACAGGAGAACAGATCTGAGGGAAAATAAAAATAAATAAAAATAAAATATAAAAGTAACAGAAAAGTATTTACTCACCAGTTCACATATGTACCAAGAATGAGGATGGACACTGCAAAGAGCACAACTTATCAGCTGAGATAAAGAATCATTAAGATGCCCAGGACTTACTCTGAAAGTAAAAGATACATTAACATATGCTAAAACAATGAAAGTTTCGGTTAGCAGCAAAAATTTAGACATCACTCTCTTGGAGAAAAGCATCAGGCTTTTACAGCAAACTTCCAGATTTTCTAATGCTCCTTTCCCTGTTTTCAGGAAGAGAAGCATTGCAGAAGTATTTTGTATAGGAATCTGCTCTGCTTTTGCTCCCGGATAAGTGAAGCCTTTGCTTTCACTGTCATAGTTAACAAATGTTTTGTTCAGATGGCTCCCCGGCTGAGAACTGGCAGCACAGTTAATTAGCACCTTCACCTCAGCCTGTGCCTTTACTTCTGTGCAGGAAACACACACGGGCATCCAAAGGCCACTCACGGCTTTGGCACCTCTGGGGCTCCTGCGAGGAGCTCCTGCTCAGGGGTCCCTGGTGCTCCCTCCCCTGCTGGAGGAGATGGAATACAGTGGGCTTTTCTAAAGCCAAAGAGTTCGGGGTTTGGAGTAGGAGGCAGTCAACTAAACTTTTAAAACCAATCCTGCCCACATCAGAGCAGTCTAGCCCAAAATATACACATTCTTACGGATAATCCACCTGCCCCTGTGCAAAAGCCTGCACTGTATATTCACTTTATTTGTATAACTGCTACTGTTAGAACATTAATAAGGTAAAAAATCAAAACAAACAAAAAACGCAAAACAAATACGCAAAAAACCCCAACAACAACAAAACACCAAAAAAAAAAAAACCCAAACCAACTGAAAAAACAAGACCCCAAATCAGACACAAGTATTTATGCAAGAAGGAGAGGAACCAGAACACTTAGTGAGATCCTTTTCTGGTGTTGCCATACATGGGCTCTCTTACTGGGCACCTATTCCAGTTTTGTGTTATTTCCTGCCTTAAAATATCCTGAAACAAAATGGGTTTGTCCCACTGTGCTGTGAGCTTTAACACACACACAACAAAATGTAGACAGGTAGAAAAAATCCGTTCCAAGAAAGGATTTACTTTGACTTCAATTGCACAAGTATATGTGGGCGTGTTTTTAAATAGAAATAAGATGTCTCCACTCCTCTTGCTCTGATCCATGCTGTGCCAACTTAAACCCTGCCAATGCATCTGAATCACCAAACAAACGTCTGTCCCTCCCCAAACATCCACTATGCACATTAAATAAAACACATAACAATGGAGGGAAAATAGACCTGAAAAGAACTTATTTCCAAATGTAAAGGTCTAACCTGAGGATAGCTATTTTCATGCAAATCTGAATTCTTCTTGCTCATATACATGTACCAAGAATTATCAGTTCAGTTAACATTCTAAGCTTCTCTTAAAGGAAAATGGAATGGAAATCCCCCAAAGCAACGAAAGAGAACCGTACCTTCCCTGCTCCAAACTATCAAAAGACCCTGAAAACAAATCTATGCACTCAGGGAAATAAGGAAGGAAGAAAATGGGTCGAAACCCCAAATCCATCTTGCACAGCAAAAGCCACACCAGCCTGCGACATCATGGGCGGGTTTCTGTTGTTAGTATCAGTTTAGTGACTGATCTGCTCTTTGTCCCTTTTGGAGCACACGGGAGAACACCTTCAATTCAGCCAGCCTCCAAATCAACCTTACCTTTGCAAAGCTCAGGCAGTACAGATGCTGCTGCACCACTGAAACACCTTCCCACAGCAATTGTTCAGCATGTGGCCACCTGCTCTGTTATACAGATTCACTGCAGCATGTCACTACTGGCTCAAAAGCTGAGTTTCCAGTTTGGAAACTAGAAATACCAAATTTCACCAATATTTTTTTTTCCTTCTGTATACAGCAATAACAATAATAATAATCCTACGAAATTAAAAAGGGGTAAACAAAAAAAATCCACTGCCCGTGTGTGAAAACAAACACTTACTGGTTTTGCCATGAAGAGCAGTTCCACTGGAAAGCTGCAGAAAACTATCAGAATTGCCTGTGGTAGCAGCAGCATCTAATCTGGGGAAGGAACCTCCAAGCCCAGTGCAATGCTGGGGCTGTGACAAGCTCTCAGGAATACAGGCCAGGCTGCAACAGACCCTTGTCCTTTTATCTGCAAAAAATGAACAACATTCAATTAACTGAACATTCAATTAACCGAAATGTCAAGCTCAATGAACTTAATGTTTTCTTTTTATGCAGAATTAAGTAATTAAATTTTACCCCACTTACCTGAATCAGAAACGATGTCTCTACTGATGGCTCCAATCAAATAAGCTCCTCCAAATCTGGCACAGAGTAGAAACTGTTTCTCTTATTGCAGACAGACAAGGCCAGGTGAATTAGCTATGAAGTCCTACTACTTTTTAATTATAATTATTATTACTACAATTTTTTCATTGTTCATGAGTATGTCCAGGATGAAGCTATTTTATATACAAAGTTATTTATATACAATTTTTCAGTGGTATGTATACAAAAGATCTGACCCACACTAACACTCACAAGGATTAAGCATCATAATGTAATTTTAATCAGAAAATCATCTAGACCTTAAAAGAATGAGATGAAACACTAGTCGGAATATCATGAACTGGTCTACTCCAACACATCCTTACTACCCCAGTCGTAAGACTATAGTGAAAAGCCATATGGAAATAGCTGGCAGGTGCAACACCAAAGCATAAAGCCTGATGTCAAAGCCAAGTGCTAACATGAAGGTACCAGCTCCAGAGTCCTTGGTGAACCACAATTTTATTGGGTCAGCATTTTTCACATGGGCTATTTGTAAATGTCTTTCATCTTTGTCTGCATTCAATAAGCAGGAGAATGAGTAACAGGGAAGAAATCAAAAGAAGAGGGTGCTCAGATTAACAGTATATCGAATGCCATATGAGCCAATGCTTTGTAATGATGTGGCTTTACAGAATTCTCATAGCTTGTGATGCCAGTAAGAAGATATATAAGGAAAAACACTAATGATTTATGTTACTACAGAAAAAAAACCCCAACAAAAACAAAAACAGAGACAACCAACCATTGGAAAGCAGTGATCTGATGATAACAACAGTATTCAGTGAACATGGCTGTTTCTGTGGACTGCTATCACAGGATCATAGAACAGTCTGGACTGAAAGAGACTGTAAAGGTCATCTAGTCGAACCTCCTGCAATGAGCAGGAACATCTTCAACTAGATCAGGTTGCTCAGAGACTTGTCCAGCCTGGCCTTGAATGTTTTCAGGGATGCGGCATCTACCACCTCCCTGGGCAACATGTTTCAGTACCTCGCCACCTTCACAGTAAAAATTTCTTCCCAATATCCAATCTTAATCTACCCTCTTTCAGTCTAAAGCCATTACCCTTTGTCCTATCACTACATGCCCTTGTAAAAAGTCCCTCTCCAGCTTTCTTGCGGGCCCTCTTTATGTACTGGAAGGTGCTGCAAGGTCTCCCTGAAGCCTTCTCTTCTCCAGGCTGAGCAACCCCAACTTTCTCAGCCTTTCCTCACAGGAGAGGTGTTCCAGCCCTCTGATCAGTTTCATGACCCTCCTCTGGATTTGCTACATGAGGTCCAAGGGATTCTTTCCCAAAAATCTCCTTTTCCAAAAATCTACATTACTTATCCGTGACTGTTAAACAAGAAAAATCACAGCACACCAGGTTTCTCACAAATGCAACAGTACTGACAAGAGTTACACCAAGAAATAAATACACTACCTCCCTCTTTATGTACAGTGCATTTCTCATTGTAAAGCAGATCTGCCCACAGGGATGTCAGCGTATCTACTTAGTTACTACTTTTATTGTGGTACTGGATAATCTGCTATTAGCAATACCTGAAAGTCAAAAATAAAACCCCCAAACCTAAAATTTTGCTTGTGTTTCTTAGTTCCTTCAGGTAAGCACATCTCTCTGAAAGATTTATGTTCAACAAAGCAAATGACAAAATGCAAAACAAAATGGTATATTTCAAACAAAACCCTATTCCAAACTCATTTCTCTTAATTTATAACTCCAAATTACACCATTAAAATCAATTATTTGGCCTAGGACATAGAATCACTAAGCAGCTCAAGGAAGGATGTAGGGTTTAGGGAGGATTTGAGGGAAAGGAAGAGTTTGACCAACAACAAGCATCAGTCTGTGATGTTACAGAAAAACATTTATAAACAATGGTGCCCTTATGTTACCCGAGAAAATAAAATCAAATTAGCATTTCTAAAAGGCGCTATTAATTTTCCCCAATTTTTTTCCTGTTTATTTCATGGAACAAAATTTCTAACTATACACAAAACTAAGCCAAAGAAAGTCTAAGGAGGACATCACTATTCCTAAGGAAGTTAGGAGAGTGCACAGTCAGGGCTAGGAGAATACAGCTCCTGACCAGGCTCCCTCGGGGCCATGCTTGGCCTCAGCACCCTCAGCTCGTGTGCACCTCTTCAGCCACACACTAATCTGACAGTCTGCAGAGCCTCCACTTCCTGACACAGTCTTTGAACAATGCTCTTGCATAGAATGCAGGGAATAATAGTGATAGCATGATGCATACCTGCTGAGTACAAAGAGCTGCGTGGCTGAATGTAATCAGCATTTCCTCCAACTGTGTCAAACAATCCTATGCTTTCATTGTGTAAACCATCTATGGAAAGCACTGCCACAGCAGCTAAGGAATTTCTTAAATATGTTTCCAAAACATATCTATCTCTGAAAAGTTGTAAACACATGAATTGAGAACTTAAATTATTCAGAAAATAATTTACTGTAGCACAACCCAAAACCATTGAAATTTTAAGAGACCTACTTTTACAATGGATGATGTTAGCTCTTGAAAAATGTTTGCAACAGAAGAACTAAACTATTAGTTCTGTAGTTCTAAAATATTCGTTAGTTCTCCTAGTTAGACATCTGCTGACTTTGGAAAGAGACTTTTTATCAATTCAGAATTCTGCACATGAAATGGCCTGAAGGGACTCTCAGAATCCTTTGGGTTTTGTCCTGAACTGAAACCCACAGGAAGACTCTCAATACCAAACTGATATTTGAATATTTTAGCTTTTTGTTCCCAGGGCTCCATCTAGGAGCCCAGTTTCTTTGGTCTGGAAGAATGGATCACTGGACCCATTATTATCAGTCAGGTGTTTTCTTATGGCCTCAAGATAAAAGCCTTGCTGTTTAAAATGTAATCAGCATCCTTGTTTGAGCCCAGTCTGCATGCACTAAACTCTAATTAACACCAAAGACAGTTTTATACTCACAAGTACTTATTATGGCACACAAGCAACTAGTCATCTCTGAAGATGGATCATTCAGCCTGGATTCATCACCTCCTACCTCTCTTCAGTAAAATATGCCTGCAGCCTCGCTCCTGAGCATGTCACACAGAGCCCATGATCCGTCACTATGGAAAGGCTAGTCTGCTAATTTTGTCCCCTCAACACAAATACCTATGATTTCTATTCCACAGCATCCACCGTGCACTCTCTGGATTTTAGAAGTCTGACAGTCCTTCCATTTGACCATGAAAGGAAAGCATCATTGTTAGACTGTGCCAAGTGCTTTGCTAACAGGTAACTGCAGGCTTGATCTTGCTATCAGTGGAAATGGAAATGGTAAGGCCCTCCTAGACAGCATCAGTAAATGGTTTGATATGTGTATTTTAAAAGCACTGTGTGTCAAATGAAATATATTATGCTTTAAAATTCCATTATATGCATTTAAAGGGAAAGAAATTTCACTGCAGCAAATACACTACTAAAATGGTTCTGAGGTGCAAATATCTCATCCTTGGTTCTTTCAGAAACTGCAAACAAGTAATTAGCCCTTCTGAACTCCAGAGTCTGTAGCCTGTAGTTAATGTGATGTTACTAATGCATTTATAAACATCAGGCTCCAAAGCCAACACAGAGATATTCCATCATAATTTAGATCTCTCATTAACTTCACCACCCTGACCAACATGCTGTCACTGGCAAAGTGTTTGACAGTTTACATTACCTGCAGACATGAGTTCATGTCAATTCAATTAAGAAAGATTAATTCCAGAACTGACAATGCATAAATATTTTTAAATTACACCTGGCCTTGTTGGCAGTGCTTACTCCAAGACTGACTTTAGAAAAGAGAACATGTCTTTAGCCTCCTGGGCAGAAAGGAAAATTCGAAGGAAGGTGAAAGAAAGAATTTATTATGAATTCAGTACTCCATCATACTGTCCAATCTATCTTTTGTAATTCCCTCTCCTCTCTCCCCCCCCCCCCCACCCTCCAAATAATTAAACAAACTTATCTCTCATTGTCTGTTACCAAATGAAAGGAAGCAGGAAAGATTCGATCCAAACAGGCACTGCCAGAAAATTGTCAGTGACATCTTTATGATAATCATTTGCTGACTGGTTTAGGTCTAATTTGTGTACATTATTGCTCTGGAAGGCATTCAGATACCATGGTGATAGACACCATATGAGAATGTAGATAGATATCATTTGACATTTATCTTCATGAACAAAGATCTGGGTAACTCCCCACTGATTGCACTTCTGATGAGTGAAGATAAATGTCACATCAGACTAAGCCATCTTGCATTCTGTGAAACACTCTTACTCTTGGCTCTGATGTGTAAAAATATCTAGCCTCAATGCATGCGAACAGGTTTAATTAGGTAAGCATCAAGCACACAGTGATAACATGATTTGCTCACTGTTATCAAACAGGTCAGGAGCCAGAGTAGCCAAACTTATTGAATTCTGGTCCCAGGTTTAATCTACTAGAAGAAAACTTTCTCTCAGATTTCAATGTTAACAATTCCACAGCCACTACCTGAAAACAGCATTTTAAAAAGCAAAAACTCTCTACTGCTATAGTCAAATCAGTGCCATGCCCAAATAAATACACCACTGAGAAAGCTTGCAGTCCCTCACGAGTATCACAAGCACCCTGCTTTAGGGACCGTATCTTTGTACTAAATTATGCTGAACTCTGCAGATCCACCAACTTCAGTGATATTAACACTGGCTGATGGTAACCAAGACAGATGTCCTTAGTACAATAGGAGTGGGAATCTCTCCTAAAACATAAACTGGGAACACGATAGGGAACATTCAGTCTGCAATGGAAAACAAAGGGAGAAGTAACACACTTGCATTTTTTAAGCTGATGTCTCATCCCTGGGACTGTTTCTTCTGTCCTATTGAGTTTGGTATTAGGGTTAAATGGGACAGAAGTAGTCATGGAATCCATAACCACCTGACACGAGTATTCAAGATTTTGATGCTCTGACATGACTTTTCTCATTTTTCTGCACTCATAGGTTGAAAAGCTGTATTGTCTTGCAAGGTACCTTAAACTCATCAAAATTGAGTACTTCTGTACTAGCCAACATGAGTCAGCATAAAAACCAGATAAACACAGTAGGAAAACACAAAATCCAGAAAGTAATGATGGTTTCAAATCCCTTCTAGGGTACAGGTTTGAGTAGATATTAAAAGACTGAACCAATTCAGGGGTTTAGCTTGCTTTCCTAAGAAACAAAGACTTATTTTACTGTACTGTTTGTCCATCCCTCTTTCATCAGTCCTTTCCTAAGATGGCTTTAAGATGCTGGCCCGGCTCAATCTCACACACACCAGGCTTCTAGATGACCAGGAGCATATACAGAAATGCAGGATGGATCCAGTCAAAGGTGTAAGTGCTCTCATGTTGGACAGCAGGCAGACATTCTTAGGTGCCTCTGATCCCTTTGAGGGTACAGAGTGAAGTAGATGACACAAAATCAAAGCCAACACAGGCAGCACTTGGAGCAGGCCACACCTGACCAACAGAGGAGCACGCCGGGCAGGTGTGTCTGAAATTCACCCTCTGCATGGCTTGGCTTTCTTCACTTACCTGAAGCCTCCCTTGTGGGTAGAGAATGAAATCGAGAGTGATGCTTAACCTACTCAACATGGAATTTTAGCCCTCGAGGACTGTTGTTCATTTTACCCAATGTGTAAAGGTGGTGCTCTCTTTGTTGTGGTGGGGGGTTTTTCTTGTTTGTTGGTTTGGGTTTTGGTTTTTGTTCTTTAATATTTTATTTTCAAATCCTGGACTGTATTTGTGAGAGTATGAATTGTTCACCACTACTGTTCTTATAAGGTATAAACTCAACATATTTCCAGATTCTGTCATCATTTTTAGGGAAGAAATCTAAGTTCTAGCTGGAATTTTAATTTTTTTTTCAAAGGCTGATAATTTTTAGAATGTGCCAGGAGAAACAAAATGTTTCAGAGGCTAAACCATTTTCAAATAACTTCAGCATTAAAAGTCCAAAGAGAAATGCCAAAACCTATACAAATAAAAAAATCCCTAAGTCTTTTCATGTATTCAACTGTACCCCCACCCCTCCAGAACCTAACACAATTTGGAGGGAGGGGGCTGTGTGTCAAACAATAGTCCATATAGGGGACCTCTGTATAAACCAGAGATGCTTAGGGTGTCTGGAAAACAACATATATACACACATGTTGCAGTTCTCACTTATCCAATCAAGCCTTACTATAACATGCTATGTCTGACCTGGTCACTGCACACATCAAAGCTCTTTTCACCAGACTCTGTTATCCTGTCTGACAAAGGCACCCACCTGTGGGTTTCCTGCTTGTGATGGACATAGACTTGGCCTTTTGAGCCAACTAAAATGCATTAATCTTAGCAAAGCAGAGAAAACTACAGCTGAATACAATTTCTCAGGAGGTCCTTCATTCAAGCAAGATTTAATTCATTTGTATTCTTAATTCCAGAAATGCAATAAAGAAATCTGAACTTACTGAAATTCTGTGAAAATAAATTTGAAAACAAAACCACCTATGCCAATAAATAGAGCCAAGTTATTAGAAATATATAGCTGCATTAGAGGAGAAAACCAGAATTAGAAACACCATTGTGATGCTAGGAACTGGTGTCATTCCGTGGAAATAACATTTCTGTGTGGAGTGGGAAAAGATATTTCCTGTGAGAATTTTTAGTTCAGACACCTATTAAATAATTTTGTATTTTTTTCATCTCATTTCCTGTTTTAACAGAACAATTACTTCATAATCAGCACAAACTCAAGTTGAATTTCAAATCTCTCTGAATAAGCACAGCCTTTCAGACAGTACAGAAACAAATACTTCACAAGAATCACAGTGTACCATGTGGCAGATGACGCAGTCTCAGAACAAAGGAGGCACTGAAAGGCTAATACACTTAAGGTATCTTATATTTTGGTTTTGGTCGTGGAGGAGTGGTTTTGTTCTGACTCCCTCTGAAAAGAATGCAACCTACATCACTACATGAGCAGCCTCTTCATCGGGCAACAGAAGACCTTCCTCTGACATGTTTAGACCCCTCTGTGTTTTCCTGAGTCAATCCAATATGACCACAGGGAAATCTCAGTTCCCTAGAGAGAGGCCATGAATGACATCAAGCAGCATACTTCACTGCTAACTTTGAAAGCAGCTATTTAAATTCCGTATAGGCTTCATCCTAATATTTTGGGTTGGTACAGATTTCTTTTTCTTTTTCACTATTAACAAGTGACTGTGTTTACCAGTTTTTAAAGTCTCAAAATATGAAGAAGCTCCCTAAATACTGTCTCGCACATTTCAAACCATTTCTCATCTACATGAGCCATATCTATATTCCAAACACACCTTTGTATTCTTTTTAAAAAGTCTAGGCTAGGTTAAGATAACCAGGTTTTCCTGTTTTTTTTTTAATAAGAAAATTATTTTGTTCCTTGTACTTTTCAGTTTTGAACAATTTGCTTTCTAAACTGCAGACATTTTGTGTATTTCTAAAACATGCCAGAGCAAGCGTCACATGTAAATAGCTGCATTAAAATATCACACTGACTAAAGAATGCCAAAAGACCTGGCAGGAAATTAAAACTTACATCTGACACTTCATTTTTACCTCAGACCACTGAAGGAAGATTCACATGACAAAGATTCTTTTATCTATGAAATTAATCTGAGACACTGCAGAGTGAGACAGAAGGTAGCAGACTGACTGCAAGTTGTACCATTGCAGTCACCTAAATAGTTTACCATCAGCCTGGACAGGAAAGAGGACACACAGGACAAGCCAGGGCGCTGTCAGCAATAGAAAGGGGTTCAGCAGGTGACACCACACCCACAAAGTGCTCCCTGTGGCTTCAGAGCATTCTGAACCCTACACTCACCTTCAACAGGCACAGAAATATTCCTGATCACTTAGGTCATTAAACATTTCAGGCATTTATAAGGGTAAATATATCAATTCCACAATTCTATTCATTCTTCTACTCTCCTTACAACTCCACTCAGTGCATATCCTTCATTTCCTTCTTGGAAATGGTATGGCTCCATTTTAAGAGCAGATGAAGTGATTTCAAATTACTTTATAAACCTCTTCCAATTGAAAAACATTATCTTAATCAATCTGCAGTAATTCCTCAGTCTGATATATTTCAATGTTGAAGAATGGTACCTCCAAAACCCACTAAATTCAACTCTCTTAGAAAAGCAACAAAATAAATAGAAATTACAGGATGACTGACAGACCTGAGACCTGCTCTGCCTAGAACAATCCAAGAGAGATTCTGAAATTAGCTAAAGCTCTCTGAAACATCACTAAGTCATCCTTGGATTCAGTGAACTAGAGGTTTGGAAAGCCTTGATGACCAATGAGCTCATGCTCAATGAGCATCAAAAAGTCTGGTAATCATCCAATCGCACCAGTCCAAGAGAAATGATCACTTACCAAAGACAACTAAGCAATTCAGATTCTTACCTTAACAGTAAGATTTCTTAGACACTTCTAGCTGAGCAGATAATCAAAACAGAAACCAGTCTCCCCAGTGGAAATCTGATACACTTTGCTGACTCATTTCATAGTCAGGTGAGAAGAGTATATAACGAACCACAAGATGCTGCTTCAAACCATAAAAGCTTTGTTAAGTCGAAGTTTTGTCCTAACAGTTAATGGACTATGAAGAAATATCCAAAAGGTTACGGGTGAACTCACCTTTCTCCTTCAGTGGAAGACAGAAACCAGTCTTCACCTGCCTTTGCTCTTCTCTTCTGTAGCAGTTGCCTACGCAGAAGTTGAGAAGATTACAAACACATGGGTGACATTAAGCAGCTGCAGTGGATCCAAGGGACACATTTCTGTGGGGACAAACAAGGAGGCATAAGGCTGAAATTGAGAACATCCATGGGTATTTTGACACTGGTGACCAGAGGAGCTTGATCATTGCTGGATATGGTCAGTACTGAGTGGTGTCCTTTCTAACAGGGCAAAGGATCATGATGTGATACTGCCAAGACCCACAGAACTCAGTACACCTGAGAAGCAGATAGTGATGTTCTGAGACAGAAACGCATCTACCCCAAAAACACTTGGACTTACCTTCACCAAAAATGAACTAAGAAGATTTGAACAGATAACTGATGCAACAGAAGACTAACAACCAAAACTGTTAACAGAATTTGTCCCAGGTTTTGTGTTTGGGGTTTTTTTTCCCCAGAAGGCTGAAGATTGATGATAAAACAGCAGCAAACAATAGTAGGACCAAAATCTTCATGATTTCTCTACATGAGACTTATTCAGCAGAATGTTTTATCCTGCAGACAGCTGAGAGGAAGGGAAATTGCGTTAGACATACTCCTTCTGCACTGAATGTGAGGGACAGCCGAGCATGAAAAACACAGCTTCCATGTGAAGACAAAAAACTGGTCAGCCTCAGGAGCAATAGCACGGCACACTTGCAGTGTAGTTGTACTTGCAGGCTATCACTTTGAAAAGAACACAGTTGGGTCTAAATATCAGACATGATAATAGAGCATCCTCTATTACGTAGACATACTTATCTAATGACCACAAAGCCATTTATTAATAGTTAAAAAGATTAAATCTAAAATTTTATCACTCTTAAAGAAAATATGCAATGAATAATTAGTAGCACTGTAACCAGACATGAAACAAAATCAGAAAGTCTGATTTGAAAGCAGAGAAGTCAGAAGTTCTAAAGCAAAGAAGTGCAAAGCCCTGTAAGAGTGAAGACCTACAAGACAAGCAAGAAAAGAGGGCACAACTAAGGAGTAAGAGGCCAGCAGCTACATGAAAGCAGGCTGAGTAAAGACCAACTGAAAACAGGATACGTGAAATGTGTGAAAGAGATTCATCCCCAAGAGTCCAGGCAGAGAACAGTCTTATTTTGCAGGAGGCAGCTATGTCTGTGTTAAGCATGGTTCCATGTCATACAGTATAGCCAGAGAGTCACCGCTAAGAAGCTGCCCAGTCTCTCTCCTCCCTTTCCCCTTTCTTCTCTGCTTAGACTATGACTGAATTAACACCAGTAGGGCAATAGCTCTAGAAGAGAAAGTTTAAAAAAAAAATTTAAAAATAGTCTAGTTTAGCAGGATTCTGACCTCTTTCAATAAGGCTCCTTGATCCTCTGGCAAGCAAGCATGAGTAATCTGACAGAGGCACAAAGTGATGGGATCAAACCAAACAGAGGAATTAGTAGAACTGTGATGTGAAGGTTAGGTGGCCTCCTCTGAGCTTCTTTACAGGAAGGGCAGGGGATAGACCTGGACAAAGATGACATGGAATTCTGTGGAGTAGGGAAGAAGACATTGCATGCAATGCACACATTATGAACAAAGAAAATACAACAAATTTAAGAAAATATTTCCCAGAAATGTAAAGTTTTAGCTTTTGAATTACCTTCCCTCAAAATGATACTTCAACGGAAATACTTTTTGCTTTTCCAACATTCAAAGATTAGACGGTTTAAACAAATCTAATATTTGGTAAAAACATCTCAAAATTTGTGGATAAAAGAAATCAACTAATTGTATGCAGATTGAGAGTCAAACACCACAAGTGCTTCAATGGCTGAATACAGCACAAGGAAAACTACGTATCAACTGAAGGTACTATCACTTTATCCCAAAGCAATATTACACTTTTCCAGCCAGCAGATTTCCAAGCATGGGGGAACAGCTTTTTCTCCCCTTCACCCCCTGGCAATTTCTAAGATACTTCCCTAACACATTTTAAAAGCCCAGAGATACGTCCCCATCCCTGAGTTTTTAACAATCCCACAAGAAATTTAAGTCAGAATGGAAAAAAATTATCTGAACATATTTAAAATATGAGGAAGATTTCTGGTTTACTGGACAAGTATCATTAATATTGCTACTACTTGATGCATATTGTATTTCACTCTGACTCAAAGGTTTTTTTGCCCCAAATCTCTGTAATTAAATGTATCATGGCAAACACATACACACACATTCCTAATCTATTCGTACTTGATCATGAAATCTTAGGGACTTTGTACAGCCCTCCAGTAAACAGCAAAAGATCTTATCTCTAAGTCTTGTTATATGGGTCATGAATAATATTAGAAAGGATTGCTGTGTCTCAAAATTGGACAACAAACAAGGGAGCTACAGAAGAGGAGTAACAAACAATAGCGCAAAAGAGAGAAACATACATCCAAGGCACTATGTCACTGCCCTACTTCACTTATAAAAGACATGGCTAGTAATGAGCATGAGTTTAATTTATGTTTTTTAATGGTATAGCATTATTCTAGACATACATCTCCAGTCAAAACAGAGCGGTGGCACATTAGCTGCTTTTGTTACTTTTACATCCAATCTAATTCCAAAATTAGCTATAAAGCAAAACCATTTAGGAGAGATAAAGCTCAAGACACACAGAAGGAAAATCTGTTTTAATCACATGATTTACCCAAAAAGTGGAAAATCAACATAAACAGGTCCATTTTCAACTTGACTCTCTGTAAATGTTTAATGTGAAAAAATGTGATAATTAACATTTCTATACTCTTATGCTTAAGGAGTCATTACAATCAGCCTTTGTTTGCTACAGAGTTGGCAGCGCAGACCTGCTGCATTTGAGAAGGGAATGTTTTAGGGTCATTTAACATTATATCACTCTTGGTGATCCAAGAGCTGCTATAATTCTGCCAAAGAGTATAGAGGGTTTCCCAGTCAAGTTTCATCCTGATTTTGATTATTGTTTATCTCTAGTCCACGTCTGAATAGTTGTAGTAAAATAGAGGAAGTTTTACTCCTGAATTTGAGGTCAGCTTGTAATGAACCATGGTTTCAATCGCATGAACAGCTGCTTCTTTTATAAGCAAAAAGGGTTCACTTACAGTTCAGGGTAACACAGTAATAATTTAAGGAACAAGGAAGCTTCTATTCATTTCTTTATTTTTTATATGTTTTTGAAACATTTTGACATCTGAGTGCCTATAGTGGACTTGTCTGAATAGAATGTAATATTGACACTATTCTGCTTTACAAAAAAATGAACAAAGTGAATTTTAAACCCAGAAATACAGTAGACCTATCAATCATCATATAAAAGCCTTTTTCATTGAGAACTTCATTTCTCATAGCAAGAAAAACTATTATTGAACTTCTAAAACTTTGTAACTCATGCTAAAAGGGACATAGTAAATCAGATATGCTCTCTGAAAATAGGACCAAAAGTATCAGGAAATGATAGGAAACCAAAAGTGAAAAACATTTAAAAACCAAGATGTGATTGAAGTCAGTGGGACATAAAATTTCTTACAATTAAGCAAGAGCTCAACAGAAATAAAAGGGGTTGGTGGCTTTTTTTTTCCTCTATCTAATTTGGAAATGTTCTTCTGGATGAGGAACAATTTCTATGAATTACGGAACGAACTAAATAGAAGAAGATTAACCATGAATTTTACATTTGTTCTCTATTACCCACTTCTCCAACTAAGAAAACACGCTGTCAGGCAGACACAGGATTGAGCCATTGTCCCAACTCACAGTTGTCCAGAAGAGAACTTTACCAGTTCTCCCTCCTAACTTTTACAAAAGGCTTGACTCTCTTTCCTCCTGCCACTGTGACTTCAATTCAGCTTGGACTTCTCCAAGCTGTTCCATACCTGTGCCACTCTGTTCAGTGGACTTGCTTCCTATCTACAGAAACTGAAAAGGTGAAGTAAACCTGGTACTTTTACTTCACCTGACTCATCTCATTACTCAGCCATACACATCCATTTTTCCAGTGTTCTTTTACTGATGCAAAAAATGCTTTGATTTCCACACGTCCTTTTAAGCAGGATTTTACTTGCCAATGCCAGAACACCCACTCACACCAGACTTGCCCACTTACAGGCATTTGATTAAATGTATCCAATTGCTTTGCAAAGTACTTCAATTTCTGTTCTCTCTGTTTAACAAGTAGCCATCATCAAGTTAGGAATATGATTTCACAAATTACTAAAAGTTTACCAAAATTTAGTGATGTTGGGGTTGGTTTCTTTGTAATGCATTTCACCATGGTGATAACAAGGTGAATCCAAATCCATGAGTCAAAGTTTTATTTCACCTAGGAGACAAAGCTGTGCCAACTTTCAACACACCTGAAGAATGACTGTCACAAGGAATTCTAAAACTTACACCCAGTTCTAGATGGGCCAGTGTCCTGAATTTAGAGGAAAATGGCTTCTTTACCATTCAGGAAATGCTCAGCTATTCAGAGCAGAACAAACTGTTGGAGAGAGAATCTCAGGAGGAAAGGAACAAGAACTTGAAATATACAGAAGGCTACATGGCTATCACAGGGTGCATTTAATCATCTCCCATGGCTGAGCTGTTACTTGTTTGATAACTCAAACAGGCTCTTGGTTCCTTTCTGAAGTGGATGAGGTAGGGATGAGCTAATTCAGCATTTTATGTGACCTAATTCAGAAAAAATGTATTTATTTCACTTCAGCATACTCTGTTCTGCGAGTATTTTTGTTCACGTCTATGTATCTCTAAGGCTTTGGAGCACTTGGAAACTTACATTTCTGAAACCTGCTGCTCTCCACACATCCTCCTTTCTCACCAATATTTGCTATAATTCACTGCTTTATGAGATGAAAAACTGATTGGTCAGGACACACTAACCTCATATTCTTTGTTGGATGGGCCATTTCTAAAATGTCACAGCAGAATGGCAGGACACACTTCCCACCTTAATTCAATGGCACTACATCCCACAAAGAATAAACAGCGTGATGAAAACAATCTCTCCAGGTCTCCTATCTGAGCAACCATTCTTGCCAATTCTTGGAGCACACACTTGTGGCCTCTGGATTTCTGCAAGCCATAACTGAAATCTTATTTATTCCTTCAATTTCAATGGAGAAAAAGCCTTAGGGAATCTTGACATTTCTAACTCACACCATTGATTCCTTTCATGCCCAATTAGATTTGTTTCCATTATTCTTCTTTGTAGACTCACAATTTTCTCTTTTTGACACTTCCTAAAGTAAGGATCGCTTCCTGAAACAGAAGCATCACCAGCAAAGCAACGCTACTTCTCATGCCCCTTTCACCAGTTTATATTAAGCATTACAAATTTGTTTTCCTTTCTCGCTATGCCAAACTAATAATTATTGGTAAGGCAGACACCACACCCCATAGGTCTCTATATGTCCTTTCATTTAAAATTTAGCTTTGGAATTCTTGTTTTGAACTTAAGCAATATTTGCCTGCATAGATTTTCCCGGCTCTAACAACAAGGCACACAATAATGGTTTATGAAGAGAAGTTTTTAACCTATTAATTCTTAATATCTTTTGGAAGTTAAAACAGAGATCTCTTACTTTATCAACCTTGAACACACAAAACCTAAATCTAAACCTAGGATCAGCCTCTAAAGAAATAATTCATAAACAATTATAAACTAAACGAGAGGGAAGAAAGCAGTAGCTAACATTATTATTGAAACAGTCCTACTTCATAGTGCGAAGCAGAACAGCCTCCATTTTTAAGGCTTCTAAACAAAATAAGAGAAACTTATACCTGTAACAGAGGCACATTAGGTGCCAGACTCATTGAGAGACTTGGTAAGGTTTAAGCACATGCATTTCTTAAGCCTTTCAAAGTCTCTCTCAGAACTTGGTTGACAAACCACTCTGCCAAATCTCCAGCAGTAATACAAACCTTTCTACCTCTGTGTTCCCATCAAGAAATAAATTCAAGATAAGAGGTGAAGCTCGTGGCTGTACCAGGCTCCAATCCTCTAGGATTCTGAAAATAAATTAATCACATTTTATGTTTTGTTGCTTCCTTATAAGCACTTCAGGAGATGATTGCTTTTAGGCAGCAAGACCATACCTTCTAAGATGTCCAGTTCACATATATCAGTCAATTTCTAATCTTCTGAAAAGCAGAAATACAGATAATACAGAAATACATTTTAGATGAGCTCTATTAAGTACATATAACATTTCATTTCATAAAACAACTGTTTATTTCTCAAATATAAACAGCAAGGAGGCAAAAAAATCTTTTGACCCAAAGCATGGTTTAGTGACTTGTTTTCATTTCCCTCTTGAATTATTCTGCATTTTTGTGCTAGGTTAAATCTTCATTAGCTTGTAATGATTCCTGATTATGCAGCTCATCTGAAAAAGCAAAACACCTTTGCAGGTAGTTCCCTACTTAACAGAACTAATTTTAGAGTTATAAAAACCAGTGAATCTACAATTTTACCAGGTAATTTGTTTCACTGAGATGTTTGTAATGGCAAGTCATTAGCTAAAATCATTACATTCACATTAGGACAAAATAGTATGAAGACTCATCACTCGTTCTTTTCTTCTTTTAGCTATAAATCTTAATACTGATTTAGTTCTACTTTCATTACCATTTGCTTTCCATATTAGTAGTACCTTGGGTTAGCATTCCTCAGAAGGTCTCTTTTTGCTAAGATAGCACTGAGGTAGATATCTGTTATTCTGAGGATGCAATTTACAGTCAGGATAAGGAATAACGCAAGTGGACAAAGCAAGTAAGCCCAAAGAAACAGAATGCAAGCTGATCCAGAAATGGGATACTGTTGGTGGGGAAGTAACATAAGGCAAAGTGACAGAATGCTAGTACAAGTAACTAGAATAAAATAAAACACCTGGGAAATTTCAGGATCCAAAATGGTGCAAAGGGACACTGTGCTGTGACACTGCTGAACTCTGACGCTGCAATTCAGACAGCTTCACTGTATTCTGCTCTCAAAGCACAGAAGGTATCAAGTAGGAGATGCACTTAACCTGACGCAGCAGGGATAGGGGTTTTTAAACTAATTGTAGCATGTCAAACAATATTTAGACTCAGAACACAATCACAGACAGCAATGCTAAAATGTAAGGGTGAAAAGAAAACTTCAATAATGTTCTATGAGCATAATAAGAAAGAATGTCAAGCACAGCACTTCCACATCAAAACAAATATTAATTCCTCGGGATTTTTAAGAAATGAACAGCAAACATAGACCCACACAAAACCCATGAGAATGTGTTAATAACTTAAAAAGGTGTACACTTAAAAGAGGTGCTGAAGTCTCAAACTTCTTGCAGTGAGTGAGAAAATAACTATTGTGCACAGGGTTTGCTTTCTAACAATGGAAGTTTCCATCCTGGTTACAACTACCATTGGTGTTAAACCGAGGAAACAGCAGCTCACTGAATTTGCAAGTTTAAATCCACAGATGAGTTAACAGGAGTTACAGCAGCCTAGATTCTGGCACCTTCAGTCACACTGGCTAATGCTATAAAAACAATTTAAAAACAAGCAAACACAAACAGGCAAAAAAACTTGCAAATATTGCAGAGGTTCGCTTTCTTACTGAGCCAATGTGAACGCACAGACCACTCCTGGCCCAGTATAAACACTTTTTCCATCAGATGACATGCCATTCATATGCCTCCAGTAATAAGAGGGGATTCCTTTGTACAGATAAGACTGCAGCATGCACATGTATGTATGTGTGCATATGCACAATGGAACGTGTCTCAGCCATGAAAATCCTATCAAACTGTAGAAGTTTATGAATGAAAATGAAAGGCCCCACAGAATGCCATCAATGATGAGCTATTTTATAAACTGGGAAATAACAACAAGACTTTTTTTAAAAAATGTAATCTGTAGCCAGAGACACACTAATGTGAAACAGACTGCTTCTTGAATGGTACACCTGATAGAACTGTTCTGAAACTTCCTCTTGATAGATCCATTCTCCACAAACTATGCTCCAGGTATAGCAACAACTGCCAGCATGCCATTGTGCAGCTAGTACATTAAAAAACCAAAAAAACTAACAAAACAACCAAACCAAACAAAAACGCCCCAAAACAACAAGAACAAAAACCCCCACTACACCAGAAGTACTGATATTGCCACACTTTGCCCTCCCAACCTGCCCAATCCCATTAGACTGTAAACTGGGAGCAAAAGATAACAGATTGACTTCTGTGGATACACTCAGGTTATCCAGACCCAGTTTTCTGCCAATATATTTGAGTCAGTATTGTGTAAGTTCAAGTATTGTCCCATCATTCTGATCTGTTTTTGAAATACAAAATTACTAAACCAGGACTCAGCTACAACTTTCTTTAAGGTTGTAAAGTTACATAAGGAGGAAGAGAGACACTTGATGTAACTAAATATTCGCTGAAATAAATGGCAAGCTGCTTTGTTTAAACAGGTCAGATTGCATGGTTAGCATTCAAAAAAAATCAGAGTGAAGTTAATGGGGTTCTTCCCTAGATAATTGTAGCAAATTGGCCCCATGATAATGAAAATAAATTAATTGTGTAATTTCAAATAGTTGAAGTAGATTAGAACAACCAGGACGTGTTTTAATATTTCCATCTTAATATACGTCAGGCTGCATTATTTAGAGGATAACTGTTTCTTCAGGGCCCTTTCTCAAAGTTACAACAAAACAACAACATTCATGCCTGTTTCAGTCACTAGCCAAGTTACTTTATTTTGCGTTATATACTGGATCGCAATGATCATATCCTTCTTTTGACCCCAAACCTTGAAAAAATACCACAGACTGCTAAAATACTTACAGTAAAAGCATCCATCTAATCTTTCTACTCGAGCAAAACAGTATGCTCTATCAGGAATGAAAAACTGGTTTCACTGAGGCTCACTTGACATAGGAATGAACCCACTGAGTATGTAAGGTAAAGACAAAGGGTGTTAAAACAGGAGTGAAATGTTGCAAGGAGCGTTTCCCCTTAATGAATTACTGGGAGATTTGTAGCAGGCCAGCCAGGGTAAGTCTTTCAGCATGTGTATCCAGAAGTGTCATGGACTTGCTGCACTATATCGTTGCTGCCCTTTCCATGAACTGGGCAGTTTCCTTTCACCAGTTTATTTTCACTTCTATTCTGGCAGCTGTCTACAGCAGTAGGCATTTATCTTAAATAATTTGCTACTTGTTGAAGAATTCATGGAGGGTGGGGGGAGAGGGAAATAGCCATTCTTGGTGCACCATGTCATAACTGATTAAAAAAAAATTCAATAAAGATAAAACAGAATTCCCACAGATTTCCCCCCTCACTTCAGAGGAAATCTTACACATATAGGTACCTTCCCCCTCCACCGAACAAAACATGACTGGTACTTGCTGAATTTAACTTCACAGCTAATCTAAGTAGCAAAATTTGTGGAAGCTGCGTGCTTTCACTTAAATCATCCAAAGCCAAAGCATTTTCCTAATTAAGGAAAAAAAAAGAAAAGCCCAGTGATGACTGCAGCAAAAATAAAACTTAATAATAAAAAAGTGAGGGTTAGGGATTTTCCTTTCTTTTTCACATGACTAACCTATTTCAATAACAAGGCAGAGCCTGTGATGCAAACTACCTGTACCTATGTTTAGCAACTATCCTTCAGAGCAGAGTTTCCGGGGCAAAAAGATAGAGTGGAAATTCAGAAGGTAAGAGCAGCATTTAATGGGGATTTTTGCTGGAATGTACTTTACGTTACCTTAATTTCTGTGTCATGAGCAAAATTATTTCTCCAGTTAGTAGAGTCCTGTGGAAGAAAGAAGAAATGTCATTGTTAAGTGCTATTGGTAAAATCAAGGGCTATTCCAAGCAGGGGAAAAAAAAAGAAAAAGAAAAAATAAACATTTCCATTCTCTTTACTGGATACAGTTATGGGAGTCTGGCAAAGTACATTGCAAAGTAGACCTTACAAAGTGTTTGGTAATTTTTATTAAATGGGAGCAAAAGCAAAATGGGAAAGAATGAAATTCAAATTATATTCTTGTGCATATATGAAACCCAAGGGGGCAACTGGTATTCCAAGCACTGGTTACTACCGACGATTTGATGAAAGACTGGTAGCTGTAAAACTTTAATGCTTTTCTAAGCTTTATATAAATTCTGTGAAGTCAGAAGTTCACTGAAGCAGGTGAAAAACCAGGCAAACCTCCCTAGTCCTCATTTTCTCTCATTTGAATACAACAGTTTACACTGCAAGTTTGCATACTGTAGCCCCACAACAAAGGAAGCAGAACTGTAATTTGCTGTTTAGAGTAACTCATCTTTTCAGACTGAGCTAGAACTAAAACTAACCATTTTGCAGTTGCAGAAACAACAACAACAACAAAAATAATTTGCATAATACATTCATTATATTTATGCTATATTTCCGTTACACTGTCCCAGAAACATTTCAAAATCAGAAAAACAACAGACCATGCTTAAAACCAAAATATTTTCTTTTCACTATAAAGTTTGAGCAATAACTAATTGGCATTCTTTAAATGGAGATTAACAGTGTTGAACCAGATGTTCTCCATTTTACAATTGTCTATGCCTCAAAAGTACCCAAGACAGATACCCTTTGGAAAACTCTACATCCAGAGCTCAAATTCAAGCTTAAACAAAACAAAATGAAGTGGAACCAACAACCTCTCCCCTCCCCACAACCTTCACAGCATGTGACACTTTCTCACTCCGCATGTATGAGTATAAACTGATAAAATGAGCTTAAAACATTACGTGAAGTCTGTTAGAGAGAAGTTATAATCAGAACCCCAACCGTAATGCCCTGCATCATCTTAACATTTCAGAAAAAAATTAACTTCAGCTATGCGAGTCAGTCTCCTTGAAGTTGTCCAATACTGAACCAACAGTTTTGACTCCAGTTAAAATCAAAACCAGACAGATTTTCTTCAGTTCTAGCCTGTTAGGAGTTGGTTAGGAAATTTTCATGAGAATATGAATTTCCATAAGGATTGAATTTCAAAGAGCAGACATCTTGTAAGAATTGCTAACGTTGAAATGTTTCCCTTGGAATCTTATGGCATGTGGATGTCGTTTCATCTGTGCCCATTTTTTCAATGTAACCTTAAATTACACTGGACCTAGACTTCTTTACTCAATAGTTTTAGGGAAGCACCAATGAGAATGCCATTTGTATTTCCCTCTATATAGAGGCTTATAAAACTATTCAAAGTTTTAATTAAAATTTAAATTAAAACCTATCAAGCTGGTTAATTTGCATGTGCGGAGGAAGGGTCTCAGGTCTTCTACAGTGACATTTAGCTAGGAGAGAGAATCTGAAGGCAAATAAATACCAGCACTGTGTTATGAATTCTGAAGATCATCAAAAGCATTTGACATAGGAACAAGGGATCTCCAGAATCTGCTTAGATGACCAAAAGCATAGAATCATTTTGCACTATAAAAGTCTCTTTTCAGCTGCCTGTAATTTTGTGGCTCTCCAACTCCTTAATCTGAGCATTCACATTCCTCTTACCTGCCATGGGGCAGGGGAGAACTTCAGTGCAACTGTACCACTGTTCCCTGAAACGAGAATAACCTTGCCCTGTCAATACATTCAGCACTTACAATGGTTAAGAACAAGGGCTTAAGACTTGGCTAGGGAGACCATTATTTCACACTTGTATTAGCTCAGCTAGGAGACTAGGATGAAGAGCAGTAGACAGGGAAAGAAAACAGAAAAAGGTCTTATCAGACCTCACCAAAAGATTTCATGCCTGCAAATTAATTTCATGTTCACTGAGTTAGACAACAAGCTATAGGTGCTTGTCAGTGCAAAACTTGTGACGGAGGTATCTGTAGGATCAACTCTGTGAAATGGCATTTTGTGGAAACACATCGATGTTATTCACAAAAAAGTAATTCTTATACTCAGTTATGTTTGAAAAAAACCCAGCCAATAATAGCCAAAATCCTTTAACCATAAGCAACATTTTTTCCTGAGAAATAAGTCCTAAACACCTCAAACTGGAGTCACAAACTTAGCAGAAACTCTTGCAACAACTTCCCTGCACTTTCATCACACATACACAATGTCTTAACTAAGATCCCTGAAGCCTAATCGTTCCAGAAAGTACCCTGGAGAAAACTCAGCATATATCACAAATAAACAGGAGAGGTCGAACCTCAAATTATAAACAGCAGTATGCTCAAATTAAATGAAAGAGGCACTCAACTGCAAGCAGCTACAAAAAGAGTCAGTCTGTCCAAAATATCTGTTAAATCATGGGCACAGTTTGGCCAAATATTTCTAGATTTCTTCCCCTTCATGTTTTGCTTCCTGTATCAGTTGCTGATAAAAAACATTTTGCCACTACTCAGCTGGGCAAAGAAAGAGACAAAGCCAAAATCCAGAAAGCTGTTACATGGTTTATTTACTTAAAAACCCCCATGTTTTCATTGCAATCTGAACAAGGCTCAATAACTACATTCTGGGAATTAAAGATTCAAAACTCAGCGTTCTACATTTGTGTTTTTCCATAGAGCCAAGCCTTTCAGAGATGCTGCATGGTCTAGTGATGGTCAGAGGAGAAGACGGAGCCTTTAGGATGCTGGATCCTAATCCAAATTCACAGCACTGACTCATAGTCACTTGACCTTCTATGCCTCAAACAGTCCAGCTGGAAAATACAGAAAGAAAAGCAGCAACCCTGAATGAGAAACAGTTATTATGACTAAGATCAGCTTCTGGATAAATCCAACATCAAATAAAATGTGTTTTCCATATGGAAGCTGCTTTCCTAAAGTAGAATAAAATGTAAATGCCTGTCAATTATAATGATCTGAGAGGCAAGTGGTGAGTAAAGCAGCTCTGTGACAGACCAACAGGAAAGACTCAGCTAGGAATGAAGGACACTTTTTGAGGTGCAGAGACGGAGATGGAAGGCAGTCAGCCATCTGGCAGCAACAAAGGTGAAACCATGATTTGAGGAGGTCAAAGACAACAATGTGTCTGAGTCAGAAAAGGTCACTTATTCAATATTCCAGCTGTAAGATGAAAGAATGCAAGTGGAGATTTTTCAGAGCAGAGATCACAGATGCAAGAACATCTAAAAGGTGGACTGTTTGAAAGTGCCACTGACAGATATGATGAATTCATCTTCTTGGGCCAAAAAATTTCTCAGCTCTGGATTTTACCTTTTCTTTCTCCTCTCTTGCACTTCTCTAGTAATCATCCCTGTTTACCCTGAGTTTTCACCCTGCCCAGAAACCCAGACTTCTCACTAAGTTTCAAAAAGCCAATCCTAACTGTAGTAATACTGTACTGCCTTAAATATTGGACCTTCTGATCTTCTACGATTTTGCTGAAACACGTCACAGAAGTACCAGTAAAAGGAGATGAGATGATCCCTAGAAAAAGTGCAGACAGGTCTTAGATTTCAATGTTTTCCAGCAGATCCAAATGCTTTTCATCCAAAAAAGATCATGGATCTCTTTCTGCTACTCTATTACCATAAAAACATTGTTACAGAAGCCTGTAGAAGATCAATCTTATACTCAGGTACTTCATCCTGAATCACACACTAGCCCACCAGCATCCTAGCAAGACTGCTCCAAGCATGTCTGTGTGAGCAGCTAGCCAGCTCCCAAACTAAAAGTGGAATAAAGATGACATTTGCTCTGTTCTTCCTCTCCTGAGCTGTGCTTTCTGTGCATTTTTGTGCCAGCCATTCCATTTAATTACAGTGGTTTTGAAAAAGCATATTTCCCATACTAACAGAAGAGCTGAGATAGCAGTGTCATTCCTTATTTGTATGTATCTGGGCTCATGGGAGGACGAATAGAAGAGACTGCTAGTAAAACAGGTGAGTTTTAAGGAATTAACACCTTCTAGAAGCACAAAGAATCCAAACTGCAAAAGCAGCAAGCACAGCATCATTTGACCTTGGAACAGATAGTGATCTCCAGCACATCCACAGATTTTCAGATTCACCAGCTGAAATGTCATGATTTTAGAGAAAACAAAAACTACAAAAAGGTCAGATGTCCTTGAAGTAAAACATAGGCTGAACAATCAGTCAGTGACAGTAGGGAATTGTTAATCAACTGAAAGAGAGAGAATGTGAGAGGCAGTTAGTTATCTACAGATTGCACTTAAAGAAAGACATTTATTTCCTTGCACTGACTTTACAAAACCCAAACAAATTATGGAAGTGTTGTACGAACAGCACTATCCAGTTCAAGCTGGAAACATGCCATCAGGCTTTTGCTACTTCCACAGCTCCCATGGAAATTTGTAAAGCTTGTTCAAAGCATTAAAAAGCAAACCCGTGCAGAACTTGAGTTTAAAGCCCTGGCCATATCAGACTCCTGCAGCAGTGGAAGCCCTGACAGTGCATCAGAATTGTCATTATAATGAATTAATTAATCCTCTTGAGTATTTACTGGAGTGGGATAACCTCTTTAGGCACAGGACAAGCCAGCAGCAGTTCTGGCATACCAAGGTGGAGACAATACAAACCAGCAAGGAGTGCCACTGTACTGTGTGGCCTTGGGCAGGTCCACAGGGTACAAAAATGCACCCTGGAAGCTTCCTACAATCATACAACTTCCAAAACTACTGGTGAAAACTACTAATAGCACAGTCTGTTTTATGGGCTGTGAAGCCAGTACTGACAGTTTCTCACTTTCATCTGGCCAGAGGAAAATCGAGGTTAAAAAAAATGCTTTTAGCAGTTATAGTAAAGGCAATTTGAAGAATAAAGGAGCAGCAGCTAAGGGTAAGGAAAGGGTAGCAGCTGAGAAACTGTCTGAAGTCTAAGGGAGGCAGTCCTGAAGGCTTAGGCAACCTATAGTCTCGCAGTCAGCAAACAATACAAAGAATTAGACCTGCTAGCTGCAACTTGGCCAGGTACCTGATCTGATGCAGAGGAGGAGATGAAACATCGAGTGATGTTAATGGATGGCTAGACTGCTGTCAGTGACTCCTCTGTGAGAGGAAAATGGGAAGTAAATTCAAAGTAAAGCTCTGTCTTGACAGTATCCTTAGCAGAATGTCAAAGAAAACACTTGAGAATCCCAATGTGGACAAAACTCCAGACAAAATTCACGTTGGAATTCTTACAACTAACATTCTCATTTATTCTCCTTCTGTTGTTTTCCTAATCTATTTCTTTGCCATTCACAAAGTACACTGCTATTTATTTAAACACTCCTGTTGGCAGTTAAAGACACAAACACTTAGGCAAGTGACAGCAGTAATACTTCACCGCTCTGCGGACCATTGGCAAAGCCGAAACTATTGCAGCTGCCGTTTCTTTGTTCACACCGGTGCAAGACTTGACCACACTGACTTAGAGCTGGGACTGCACTTTACCACTTCCCTCTTCCCTTCTGGGAAGAAACCCTACTACTAAAATTTTTTCAGACTTCTGAGCAGTCAGAGGCTCAGGTTCTTGCACATCTCTTTGATGTGTTTTCTGTTAACACAGTAAACACAAACACTAGTGCTCTGTTTCTGTGCTCTCAGTGCCACTCTCAGCTTTTCTGTTGTTGAAGTGACTTCACTTTAAACTCCATGTCAGCCCCCAGAAGACCAGTGAATCTGGCAACTGACCAAAGTAATGACACTTTTATGAAGTAAAAATGCAACGCCAGTATTTACTCTTAAAGGATACTCTTGGAAAAAAGAAGTTCAAAGCCCCTACTGCATCATATGGATGAGATCAGGAACCCCTGAATTAGTAATGGTTCAATGGCTTTGTGAAAAAATGTACAAAATTTCCACCATTTTCATCCAAAAATACTTTACATGTTTTTATATCAAGTCTAAACAGAATGTTTCTGAAATCAAGTTAATGATTTTTCAATATTACTTAACTTGCAAGCAGAGCCAAAAGGTTAAAATACCACTGAAAACTCTCTTCCCCAAATATGTGCAAAAGGACCAGTAAGAGGTCAGAAATCAACTTTTTGTTTCAGGTTTTCAAGTCTACATTTGAAGTCTCAAGAAGCTTGAGGAAAAATCGAAACAGTTTTTGGTACTTAAACCAACAAAGGCCAGAAATTCAGCATTCTCAAAGCAGGCAACGTGCTTTCTTTCTGTGCTGACATACGTACATCAACATCAGTAACCTAAATAAAATTATTGATACAATTATAGCAAATAACAAATGCAGTAAATTTGTCATATCTGTTAAAACAAACAACAAATTATAATAAATAATTAGAAAAGCCTAGTAATTCAAGCTTTCAGGAGGAATACAATACCTGTGCCCATCTTTCTCCCATCCCAGGGTTATTTCTCTTCACTGAATAATCTGATCACTCCCATTAAGAGCAGTCTGAAAACAGATTGCATTTATCAGCACTATTATTCTACTACAGTCAAAACAATGAGATGAATACAGTCTAATTTATGAATTGCTGCTAGATGAGTTTGACCTTTTTCACATAACTTCAGTAATTAATCTCAGTGACTATTATTTTTTTGCTATTTTTACCTCCACAGATCTGAGACAGCCTATAGCAAGAAACATGTAATGAAAAAAGTGAGTAGCACTTTTTTTATTAATATTTTTCTCAGTCTAACTCTAAATACATTAAATGTACCGCATAGCAATTACTATACATTTAGGAAAACTAATTATAAAAACAGGAGACCTGTTTAGCTTTCACCTGTTAGAAGCTGCCACAATGAATTAAACGTGCAAGTGATATCAATAAGTAGATAAATACTGGTCTTCTACTGTCTCACAAACATTGAATACGATGAAAAGTGCAGTATTGCATTAACATTATTAGTGTTGCAGTCTGGTTTCAGTAGAACACAGCAAAACTCATGTTCCCAAATGGAAGAAGTATATTATGTCTAAAATCACTGGCCATGTTCAGAATAGGAGAAAAATAACTGGCCTCAACAACCAGAAGCAGCAAATGGCCACCTCATCATTAGTTAGGTCCACCTTCAGTTAGGAACTTACATAGGACTCTGGTCTAAACTATACCTTGAAAAAAACCACCCAGCCAACCAAATAACCAGCCCCCCTGAAATTCTCTTCAGCTCACAGGTTATACAGCACTTTAAGAAGGTTGTCCATATGTTGTACCTCTACACAGAGTTCTCAGAGAAGTGACAGAATGCTCATTTGTCTTAAAGCCATCTCTGTGCCTTCTCTGAATCCAGACTGTATCACAGTGTCTAAGGTCACTTGCTGACAACACTGTGGAAGGCTGTCCAGATGTGATGAAGCCTATGGCTATCACCTAAAGTGACTCTACTACCGCCAACTCACCCCCAAAAATGCCAGAAGAGAGGAAAGGAGAAGTCTCAGAAGACAGTCTTCCTCACCTAGACCTAGAATTCTGAAAGCTTGTTGTACTGTTCTGTGTTTTTTAGCCAGCATAAACAGACTAAGGAGAGACATCCATATGTGTAAATTAGGTCATAATCAAACCTTCAGAGTAGATCTGTAACTCATGCTGAAAATCACTAGTACAAAACTTCCTGCCAGCCCTAGTAGGAAGCTATTGCCACTGAAGTGCATGGCTTGTATTCTGGAAAGTCTGCGTTTGCTTCTCTGTCCTTGTCCCACAACAGGCTGAAAGCAGGAAGAAAGCTGATGCTTGCTGCAGCAGAGCTAGCCCACGAGTTAAGTATCACCAAGCCCTGGTATAGGTGCACTTGGTTAAGACGCTGCAGCAGAACTGCCCAAGATAATCAACATATGCAACTATCAGACAAGACGTGCAATGCACTCTTTCTCACAATGTTTATTTTTTCCCTTTAGCAGACAAAAGGCTTCAGAAAGAGCAAAGAGATAGGGTAGTGATCCTAGTAACAATCACACCTCACATCACAAGCTCAGTCACAATCTCAACTACAAATATGGGCTTAGCAGCACAGGTTTTGAACTCTTGCAGATGTTCACCGAATGTGAAGTTTCCTCATTTTCCTCTCCTTGCTCTTCACAAAGAACATGATTTCTAATGTCTTCTCTATGTTTGTATCTGTTCTTTGCTGAGTAATGCAACAATACCAGTGAACTATTTCAAACAGTTGAATGACTCCTTCCGCCAAGAGCTTGTGCCTCATACAGAGACCAAATAAAGCAATTTTAACAAAAATCTGTAATTATTTTGTTTTCCTTAAATGAGAAGTTCCTAGAGTGTTGTAATCAGATGATAAGCCCCAAAAACAAGGTCTGAGCTCTTACACAGAATTAAGAAAAGTGCAAAAATTAAAACTTCCTGTAAGGTAAAAACCAGAATACATATGTGATATTAAAAAATACATTTTAGATAATCATATTGGTTTGGGGGTGGGGGTGTTGTTTATTTTTCCTAGATGTAGCAATTCTGGAGAGCCTTGAATTACAATTTATGAACAGTCAGTGACAACAGCCTTAAATTAATTGTTTTCTGATTCCAAATGTAAGTCTGAAAAAGAAATGCTGCTTCTTCCTGGTAGATTGAGTCTCCAGACCTACTAGGAGGAAGAAGAGAGTATGCATAAGGAATTCCTTTTCATGGAAAAAAAAGCTGAATTTATTACAGGCTCTTCAGTTTCTGGTAAGTTTCCACATTTAAAAAGTAGTTTTGTATGAACTGGTTTTGTGCACACATTTTTATTTTCTAATAAGTAGGTGAAAATTGTATTAACTGATTTTTCATTCCTACCAGTCTTATACTTCACATACCCTTGTAAAACTTGCTCAAAACTATATCATGAGATGACATAGATTAAAACTTTAAACAAATACATAAAGCCATGACCCATTTGTTTTGATATTCTGCAATGTTCCAGACAGGGAGAAAAGCCATCATTGAAACCATGAGACATACAAGACTTCACAATTTATTAAGAAGATTAGCTGGGTTTAGTTTGTGCAGTAATGATTAGTCACTGAATATGTGTTGGTTTGAAAGCCTAAAAGGTCAGGGATCAAGGAATTATTTGGCTTAATTGTGTTTAGGTTTTTTTTCGTCTTTTAAATAGTTAAAAGGTTTTTTTAAGTCAAGCAGAACTTTGCAAATGCAGAACCCCAAGTACATTCCATACAGAACAACAAACGCACCTTAAATATAGCATGTTTTTTCACTTTCGGATTATATTTGTAGAACTGCCTGCTGTGAAATGACAAAGTTCATGGTTCATCTGAACTTTTGAACTCAAGTGAGTATTTGACACAGCAAAACAATCTAAATGAACCTAACACAAAGTTTTCATAGTTTAAACCTAGCTTTCAGGCCTTTGTCTGAGGCAATTGGGTAGGAAAGTTCTTTATTGATGTTGTAAAAACTACCAGTTTAATAACAGGCAGAGAGAGTGGAGCGATCAGTGGAAAGAGCACCTTAGCATTTCTGAAATAGTGCTGGTTTGGTAGTTCATTGAACTTTACCTGACCCCATTACGAAGGCTTCCCCAGGACAAGTTGTAGCTGCATTTGTGACAAGACTGAAGCTTCCTATCTTATTTCAAATAGGCTCCAGGGCTGGGAGTTCACAGATAAAGTTAGTTTAAAAAAAAAAAAATGCTCTGCACACATGAATTCACTTGGCTCCCTGCACTGCTATTTCATTTTAATGTTCCGGCTGGATTCTCTTTATTATGGAGAGGTAGAAATCATTTTTTCCAAGAGGAAAAAGTTTGTCACCTACATTCCTGATTTATACCAGAAAAAGTCCTCAAAAAAATGAGAAAACACAGGGCATTTAAGATTGCTATGCTGATGCTCCTCACAGACCCTAAATCTTGTCCTGTTTGCATGTGACTACTATGATCCCTTCTTAACATTATCAAAAATTCTGCAGCAGTCTCAATTCATATTTTATCGATTTCAGACCAACTTATCCCTCAACCAACAAAATCTGGAAAATATTTTGAGGTTAATTTTAAAGTTACTTGTAAGAGACTAGAAGATTTCCTGTACTTCAAGTTCACAAACAGTTTTATAATTCACTAGTATATATGAATGACAAAGATTTCTGACCATATGAGAATGCTGAGTGTATACTACATAGGGTTCAAACAAGCCTTACAATATCAAGAGATGAGTAATAAACCCCTAACACTGCTCACTCCCCCATAAATTCCCTGTGAAAATAATCACCACACAAAACCTGGTATCTCACCAGCCTTTAAGGCTGGAATCACTCATTACTTCCATCCAAAAGAACGAGGCAACCCAGAGATTACTTACTGAGAGCAGCTGTAGCAATCACTAACAGCATTATACTTAATGCAGCTCACTAATAAAGCTGTTTTTATTCAGATGAGCTATGACAGGAAGACAGATTCGAAAACCAGAACATTTCTAAAGCAACTTGATGACAGTCGGTATTCTTAACTTTCTTTTCTAAGTCTTCCAAACTGACCACTTAACTCCAAAGCCTACTTACACTGCTCTACTTCTAACCCTTCCACTTCATTTGCTGGCAAGTTTTACGTCCAGGATACCTGCTCTTCTTTTTTTTTTTTCCTATTCACCCAAGAGCTTAACATTCTGCAGGAACGAGAAAAGGAAATGCCTATCTCGCTGCATTTTAAAAAAAAAAAAAAATCAAAAAGCAGGGTGTGTGTGGGAGCTGGGCTGGCTGTCCCGGAGCGGGTCCCTCCGGGATGGCAGGGAGGGCGCAGTCCCCGCCGGGCGCTCCCGCACCCGCGGGCGGCTCCAGCGTGCCCCATCCGCCGGGCTTCGCTCTCCACGGCAAATCCCGCAAGCTTTACCCTGCGGGCTCCCGCTCCGCTCCTGACCACGCAACTAGCGGGTCACCCAGATGCAGATTACCGTAAGGAAGCACTTTAGCTGCCACCCAGAGCCGACTGCGGACCCGCTGCGTTCCAAACACACAGACGAAGGGACGCCCCGCACCTGCGAGTCACAGCCCCGGCATCTTCTCGTGGCGCTTGCAAAGGGCACCAGACCCGGGAGGGTTTGGCCAGGGACGGCAGCAGCCTCAGGCCGGCCGGGCAGCAGCGGGGGGAAGGCAGGGGGACGGGACGGGACGGCGGTGCCAGCCGCAGCCGCGGCCCCGGGACCCGCTCCGCTCCCCGCAGCCCCTGAGCCCGGGGCGGGCGAGCGCTCAGCAACATGGGCCGGAAGAGATTGTGCCACCTGCACCTTGAAACCAGCCCTCCCTTATAACCACGGTGATGGCCGAGGGGGTTGGGTGGGGTTTTGTTTTGGTTTTTTTTTTTTGGTTGGTTGGTTTTTTTTTGGTTGGTCTTTAGGTTTTGGTGTTGGTTTTTGTTTGTTTTTTTTTTTTTTTAAATTTACTTATTTTCTTTTCAGGACCCACTTGTGCTCTACAGTGTTGTAAATTATGTGAAGGAGATGACAGTGAGTCACTGGCTCACCATCTGAAGGGCAACACCAAGCTGAAACTCCATACAAGGATGTGATCTAAAGCAATAACATTTTGTACACTCCAATAATTGTATTGTTACCAGAGATGTGAAAAATAATAGCCTGAATCACCACTTGATTAATTCTATATATTCTTCATGAAGTACCTAAACCCCAGATACCCTATGAATTAACCTTCTGAACCTTTCAAGGGATAAAGTTGAGTTTCCCCATTGCCTGGCTTGTTGTTGAACACCCCAAACACTCCCTGCCAAGAACCACAAACCCTACCAAGCCTGCACCCGACGTGCAGTATGCACCCTGCAACTGTGCCATCACAAATTTTGCGGCTTCCTGCCCCTCTCTGCAAAGACTTGACTGAACTGGAGGAGTGGCTGTTGGCATCTGTTTTGTGATCCAGGGAGAAAGTTACCTCTGGCATCTGGAATGATAGCAGATAGGAAAGATTTTGTTGCCAGCCCCCCTGAAGCTGCCGTTACCTTCACAATGACAGGTGTGGATGACCAATATGTGTTTAATGCTGCAGACCCCCATGTCTTTCTTTTGGGAAATTTGGAACAGTATATCAAACCCACTCCCCAGCCAAAAAACCGAATCCTCTGGGAGACGTAGGAAGTTGACCCTTGCTCTGTAGCCCCTGTGTGTGCCCCTGCTCTCCCATTTCTTTCCAATTTGTTGTAGGACTTGTACTGGCAACCTATTACAGAAGCATCAATCAAATCAGCTCCTAAAATGGTTTGTCAGACTGCTGTGTTGATTCATGCATTTTTAAGAGATTTGGAGGGAGAAAGTTAGAAAAAAGCAGTGTCACTAAAATTGACTGGGGTTAGTTTATTAATTCTGGAGTAAGAAGAAGCAAAGTAACAAATGTGTGCAGAGTATGGTGTTTGGAACTATGCAAGAAATACCACAAGCTTTTTAAAAGTCTGTGTTTATATATAACATCTTTAATCAAAGAGAATTTGCCTCCTTGATGCTGAAGAAAGGTTGGGTCTACAAGGCAATTCAATGTAGCCAGTGGATTATGCCAAGATAACTCTTCCATTTACAGGCTGTTGTATGCAGCTATTTCATACAGGGTAGCGGCAAATAACTCTGACCTCTGCAGAGAAAATTTTGTACAAGTGTTATTAACTGTTCCTCTCTTGGCATCTCTGCAGGTCCTAGCAATGCTGATAAATGAAAAGCATAGAAAGGCCCCAAGTCCCTGCCCCAAATTGCTCTACTATTAAATAAAAGAGAACAAATTGCAACAGAGCTTTACAACAGAACGCCAGAACAATACTCATCCGCTTGAGGAGCAGGTGTCTCAGGAACCCAGCAGTCTGTTGTTGGCAATTTTTTTGTAGGCATTGTATCTAAGGGCAGTGAAGATAAATAGGTTGCATTTCTTTAGGAGTTTTCAATGGATCTTCTGCCAAATATATGGATGGAAGCACTCTAGCACTCTTTTGAAAATGTACCAAGTGGAAAATAGACACTGGCATCATTAACAGGTTAAAAATAGGAGTCAACCTTTAGATGCTGAATGAGAAGATCATACAAGCTATGAAACTCCATAAGAGACAAATCACTTCAGCTGACTTAGAGTGTGGAGAGAATGATTGTGAGACAGAGGTGAGTGAAATAACAGTCTAGGAAAATAATTTTTTAGCCATCTTTCTGAGCAGGAATTCAAGGGGAAGAACTGAATTTCTGAAAACCAGACAAAAAGATATGTTAGAAACTGAGATATGAGTGGGTGAGTTTCATAAAAAGGTTTTAACTGTGTAGGCATCTGGCGGTCACAGATCAGGAAAAATGCATATGATAAATATAGCACCATGGTCAACACTGATACCAACTCAAGCATGTGGTGTTGTGCAGACAAATGGATGAGGGTTTATTACATGGGACTCAGCTGGTGCACATGGTCTGTAGACCAGTTCCTTGGACCAGACTCCAGCTGTGATCATCTCCCCTCTGGCAAACTATTCACAAAGATTTTTCTTCAGATCATATATTGCCCTGGGCATTTGTTTTTCTCTCCACCAGTTTTGAACCATTTCAGACAGTAGTAGAAGTTAAAATATTAACACAGGTAGAAGTACAGACTTGGCACTCAAACAATTCAAGGTTATAAACTCCAGGGCAAAAACTATTATGTTTTATATCCATAATGATGTTTTTTATGGCTAGGATTTGAAAGAACGTGTGTTAAGTCTGTACTCAGGTTTGTCTGAAAAATAAAACTCTGAAAAACATTATACGGAAGTTAATTATTTGGTTCCACCCATTGATCTCATTGCACTTCTCTAATCACCTGTTGTACATTTTATTTGGTTAGGTTTGATGTAACTGAAACACAGGATCAGTACATTAAGAGAGATGTAAAGAAATGCACTAAAACCATCCACAGTTATCACTATAACTACAAAGATGTATTTTTCATACATTTAAACCAAAGGACATTTTTTATCTACTCTTTCTGGTATTTCCTGTGCTGCTTTTATGTAATCAGTACCAGCTGTATTGTTAATACAGCTCACAGCAATGTAGATTTCCAGCTCAAATAATTGACAGCTTTCTCCACTGACCTCATCTTTTACTGAGGCATCATCTCTAAAACACTTTCCACAGATATACTCTTACTGTTTGCATACTCTTAACTCCTGCCTCTGGTTACTGTACTGTCAGGTTACATTTGAGTCTCTGTCCATCCATTGTTCTGTTCTGAAGTTTCTGGAAATTAATGTAGTGATGTTGCTAAAGTATTACAAAATGGTTTTTTGGTCATTCTTCTATCTATTGTAAGATCCTAATTTTTGCAGAGCATCCTTTTTATTTACTATTCATGCTTGTTTTGCCACTAACTGTTATTCCTCTGTTAGTCCTAACACTACTGCACTACAACCTTAATAAAAACTCTGGGATCTTTACAGGTCACTAAGTTTCTGGCGAGATGCCCATTGACTTTAGCCAATTTGTTGTCTCCTCTAATGATTTTTTTCTGTTTTCCACTCTCTTAAGTCTTTCAGGACTATGATTGCTCACTCAGGGACATACTCTGCTGACTATAGCCCGCCCTCCAAATGAGATTTCAATGGAAAAGGTACCACTGTGATCCCTCCAAACCCTCTATTTGTGGATGGTGTCAGCACTGCCCTTACTGTGACCATACTGCCCTGACATGCTCTCTGATAAAACTCTTAAGAATAGATGAGTTAGCACAAATAGTCCCTCTGTCTGATCATTCTGCAAAGATTTTCCACAAGGTGATCTTGCATCTTTTATCTGTACTGGTGCAACTGCCTCCCCTAACTTATTTGTGGCATAGCTTTTCCTTTAAGGTCTTTGGCATACACATTTTATCTGTTTCACATTTCTCCATCTGATCATGTTTGTTTTCAAATCTGTGTGCAGTCTTTAGAAGTTTTGTGTCATTAAAACCAGCTAGTACCAAACACTGTTAACTGCTGCCTCCTTTTGCAATGAGGCATGCTGTGCTGCCTCTGGATCTATTGCCCCAATAAACATCACATCTGTGACCTCAGCTCATTCTCTTCTATGGACCTCTGTGTTTCTCTCTTGGGAAGCACATTTTTTGCAGAGGGGTTTTCTTTACCCTTTGAACACAGTTTATCATAGTTTACCATGTGCTGGCAGTTTTGCTTTTAAGGGGATGATTGGTGCTCCATTACTTGCACCCTTTCCCATTTCTCTTCCCTCTTGAGTCAATGTGTAGTTTGTAGTCAACCAAACCTTGTGCTTCCTTCTCTCCTCTAAAGCAACCTCTCTAGTCAAATTCGTTTAGGGGCTACTGTTTAGCATAATCATCCACCTGCCCTTTCCATCAGGTCTTGTCTAAACCCCACGTCAACTGATGAAAACACCATTTCTGACGTAAGTGAACTCTGGATTGGACTTCTTCGTATTTAGTATTTAACCCTCATCAAGATAGATTGTACCTTGCAGAGTAGAGTTTTCAAAGTCTTTTTCTATTTAGTGGAAAAAGAAGTTTATGCCAAGAGGTCTATTTCATAAGAAAATCACAAAATCAAACTTTATCCTGCATTCCTCAGAAAGGCAAAAAAATCTAAAACAAAAACAAACAAACAAAACCCCACCAGAAAATAACTCCAAATCCTTCTGTGAACTGACCTGTGAAAGCTATACCGTGCATATGTATCATTGCTTTTCATGTACCAGAATGCACTTTGATCCATGGGCCCTAAGATGTCTTGGCACCACTGAAGCAGGACTTTGTTGTGAAATTTGTGCCTGCAATACAGATTACTTTATGCAGCAGGATGAACATCTTGCCTTACAACCTATGCAGTGTTGCTTAAAGGTAGCAGGAGTGCATTTTGGTGTTATCTAGGGACTGCTGCTTTCACTTTTCCAAATTTCCACCAAAGTAAGTGGGATTACTCGCTGGAGTAATGTAAGCAGAATTCATTATCAAATGAATGTTTCTGACAGATCTGTATGTAGACTTCACATAAGACTGACTATTGTAACATTTTTTCAATAAACATCCATCACATATTTTACATATTTTGCTCCCTGATTTTCTGCTTAATTTTAAAAATTCTCTGTTTAGTATTTTAACATTTTTAGTCTACCCAAAAAGTAAACAAAGGAAGAGGTGAAGGTGTTTCACAGACACAATCGCTTCAGGCAACTGTCAATGTAAAATTCAGTGGAAAGCTTCAGCATGTCTCTAGTTTAACTCAGTTGAGGAATGCTGCAAAAACAGGTGTTGTCTGACACAAGCAATAATTATCTTTCACCTTGATGGATGTTAGTTTAATCTGTTTTTTACATGGTAGCTAGGTCTCAGCTGGGTTAATGCCAGAAAGCAGATGAGATGTTTTGCGTACTTTGTGTATGACAATACCCCAGACAGTTTTTACTCCTCTTTTTTATTTATTATGCAGAACAGTTTTAATAGACTCAGTGGTTTATCCATGAAATTTTAACTCTAATTTCATTTCACACTATCAATGTATTTTAAATGAGTTTGCAATTAAACTGTTGGCTGTTGAGTACTTTACTGAAAGAAAAGAGACTAATGAACAGAATTGCTTCTAAAATATGGTTGTTACCTATGCAATATTCACAAAGCAAAATGGCTTAAAGTACAAGATTAGAAGAAGAAACTTAAGAAAAACCAAAAAACAAACCCAGCTTGTTGTTATTCCTTGGCATGTATTTAAACTAGAAAATCAAAACCTGTAGGTTCTATCTTTATTCTATAATGTTTTATTACTTTCTAGTATCCAGTGGTTGCATTACATCCTTCATCATATTAAGCCATTCCAAGCTAGACTACATCCTTCCTAGGCCCTTGGGCAGATTTTCTAGCCCTGTGGGCATGGGAATAATCTATAAACCATGTTAACATTGAACTTGGCACAATGTCAGGGATTCTCTTTGCGTAAACAGTGTTTTAACAGTTTCTTCAAGGTGTTGGGCAATAAATACAGCAAGTTAAACAAAAGGCATGCAGGCCCTTCTGGTTTGGTAATGTTTTCTACAAAGCTTAAATTAATAGATATGTGGTACACACCTCTGACGTCAGATTCTTGGTGGTATTTCTTGCTTGTGCACAGGCATGATGTTGTATGTTGGAACGATTTCAAACTAGCACTCACATGCTATCAAAATGTATACAAGTAAATGTCCACTAGATTGTTTTGTCCAATCAAGTGTCCTCTATTTCTAAGAAGCTGCTGATAATTAAATTTTCTGAACATCTTTGTGAATCACCTTTCTCCAGGAACAAGAGGAAGTCAATATTTGGTACCTGCAGTGCTTCTCTAATTTACAGTCCACTTCTTAATAGCTCTTGTATGACACAGAATTTCAGGATGACTGTAGCCTTATGCATTGAAAATGGTAGGTTGATATTAACAGCATTGGTAGCCTCTGAACACACACCCTAGTTCTCCCACTGTACAGAACAGCCAATAGTCTAAGTACACTCCTTGGCTTCTACCATACTCTGCATGCCCAAAGAGTCTCATTTATTTAATCTTAAAACAATTACCATTACTTTTATGTTATGGTATTAGGCTCAAAAAATAGGGAAAACAACATTCCACAGAAGGATTGAAAGACATGACTACCCGTAAAGCTGTATTGAAAGAAGACTGTGGTCTGCACAGCTTACAGAGACACAGGAGAAAATTGTCCCAAAGTCATATTTCTGAAAGAGACTATTAAAAAGGGTTTCTTAGCCCCCATGAAAGCAAAGCACGGAAGGAACACGAAGAACTCTCTATAAAGAGTTACCAGGAAATTTGAATGCTCTAGGCTGGTGGTAAATTTTGTCATTATGCAGTTTTCCTCAGGGAAAACAAAAGTCAGGTAATACAGATTAAAAAATGATAAAATGCACAGAACATTAGAAAAAAGACCTATGTAATACAGAAGAGGCCTATCCATTCATCACAGAACAGGAAACTAGAAAAACAACTAAGCAACCTTCCAAGCTGAGGAATTCGATTTCATTTAGATACCTTTATGCAAAAAATATGGAAGTATCATTGAGTTATTAAAAAATCCTATCCCATGTATGTTTTCATTCCGTACTATTAAAGTGTGTGTAATACATATTCTCTGACATACTCTTGCTTCTCCAGCAGGAAATGATTCTACGACTATGTTTTCATTTCTAGAGAGCAGTGCAAAACAAAATGAAAGAGAAGTGCCTGCATTTTATGTATTGAACATACAAAACAGAGTTTTACAGTTGTACATCCATTTTTTCATCTTTCTCGTTCCCCATTTCAACATGACCCTCAAACCACAAATTTTGCACAGAGCACAATGCTTGGCAGATGATTTTACACTCTATGGAAAAGAAACTAAAGATAAAAAGAGATGACCATGTGTGCTTAGGTATTTAATAAAAATACTTATGGATATCTTTTAATTAAAAGTGAAGAGTAAGTCTTATAACAGGTGCCCAGGAATTTCTGTGAAAGACATTCATATGAAAGATTGGCCAGCTTTCAATATGGAATCTGGTTCTATTTTGTCAATGTTTTTAAGATGGCATTATGATTTATTTAGCAGCAGCTGGAGATATCATTACTAACATGTGTGCCCCTCCCAGGGTAAGTGTCGGAAACGCTCAGCAGGCACCTCAGATACATTAATGGTTTTGAATGTTGCTACAATAGACAGAGAAAGTCCACGCATGTAAAGCAAGAGCAGAAAACCCCGGTGCCTGTGTAGACAGAAAATATGACAAAGCTGAGCTCAAGCTTGTAATCAAATTTGTACAATGATCCATAAACGTTTTCATCCAAAGCCTCACGAGTTTCAGACTATATAGAACTCTACTTTTTAAGGGGTTTTCCTTTAAAAAGTTGAGTTAGAAACCACACATAAAGCACAGTAACTATACTAAAACTCCAGTAGTTAGGACAGGAGTTTAGGAGTTGAAAATCTGTGTTGAAGTATGTGGGCAATCATAAATTGAAGCACGCTAAGCCGTATGTGAATCAGGGATAATGGCATTTACTTTCCTCATTAAGAAAAATGCAAAGAAAATGCATGGGGTCTGCAGTACTCAGCTATTACATTCATGGTGGTTCTACGCAGGACAGACCAATCTTAATACACATCTCAGATGGTGCTGTTCAGGAAGTTTCTTAGTTTGGGAGTGAAAATTGCAAAAGAACGATTGAGCTCTGTATAATCATGGCCCAGAAGCACAGCCATACTCACTGAATTAATACATCTCCAGGTAGAGATAGCAAATGTGAAGGAGTTGCAAACCTCTCGAGAGTTTATTTAGCTTTAAACAGTTACAAAAAAAAATTATCCAAACACTGAATAAAAGAGCGAGCAGAGTAAGTGAACTTTGGGTAAAGTCTTTTAAAAAAATAAGAAATAACTCAAGGGGACAAATACAAGGAAACGTGGCATCATTTCTTAGATGTTTTTAAATAAAAGTTAAAGACGCAAGGAAGAAAAAAACACAAATACTTCTCAGAGATTGGCACCACTCACTGAGCTCACAGAATTTATGGTAGAAATACATAATCATTAAAATTAATGAAGAGTAGAAAAATAAGACCAGTGTGAGACAGGTAATCTTTCATAAATACATATAAAATACCAAAAGAACTAGAGCATAATGTCAAGCTGATCCTACTCTTCACACTGTTTAGAGGAATACACAATAAATCCTTTATTCAAAATCAGTAAAATGAGAATGGGGGAAAAAAAGACAGTAAACATTATTTCTAACATTATTGTAAATAACATGAGAACTGCAAAAATAAACAATAACTAAAAGCCAAAAGCTGAATTGCAAAAAGAAATTCTCTCCTTGCCCTCTTCCTTGATAAGGCCAAAAGAAAGTGGAGACTTGGAGATTTCTGTCAAGAAGGATGAGAGACACCTTCCCAGTGCAGGAGTAGCAGCAGCAATGGAACCAACCCTGATTGTTGCTGCATGGTTGGATGTGTGTGCCTTGGGAAGAGTTGACTACTGTTCCTGATTATATCTGAACATGACTTGACTGTGGAATAGCAGCTGCTGAGTGAGCAGGCTCAAAACTTTAGAGGCACCTACTGCTAAACTTTGAGAAATTCCAGATAAGGAGTAGGCTCCCTCCTCCAGCACACCCAGGCTGATATCAATGCACTGTTTAAGAGTATTTTAGGCTTATATGGGATAATGAAGCCTGAAAGGAATGATACGAGACTGACCAATTTGAACTTTTTTTTTTGGCTGGGGAGGAAAATGATCATGAGATATTTATTCTCTTTTTCTTGGACTTACTGATTAGCAGCAGTCTTTCTCCTTTTCACCTGTGAACGAACTGTTGTTGGAAATGATAAGAAGCAGACTTTGCTTTGCTGCTCAGAAGACCACATTCAACAGAATGCTGCCTTTTTGTAGTCTTCAATAAGCATCATGTCACTAACATGGCTAAAATGAAGAGAGCCTAGAACAATTAAAGCTGAACTGTAATCTGCTTACACTTGACAGGCTTCAAAATACATGCAATGCCTTTTCTTTTCCTCCCCATTCTCCCCTCACAAAGCTATGTACTGAAATATGTAAACAATTAATAGATGAAGTTCTGACAGCGAGCAGATGTTATCTTCAGTTTTGTGAAGCACTTGGATCTTGAGCTTAGAATAATACCTGGTTTAGGAAGACAGTCTCTCCCTTCCTGCGTAGTCAGTCTACAGCTCAGACTTGAATTAGATTTTTGATGTAATGCAGCTGATGAGGGTTACAACTTTCTTATTTTTTCTCACCCTTTAAAGAGATATGGTAGTGAAGAAAACACTTCTAACTTCATAAACTTGTCTTCTTATGGTTTTAAAACAGCAGTCTTTAAAACATAGCTGGAATATAATAATTTCTAGCATTTCTTCCTTGCTACAGATCCCATTCTTGCTGTAAACTGAAGAGTGTCATGTAGGAATGAAAGGTAGCTCTTATTGTTATTTTTAATAAATATATTTTAATATGTCATATTTCTTCTGCCTAAGCAGCACATTTTTACCAGAAACAAATACTTTGCTCATATAATATTTATCTAATTAACATCACTGACATTTTATTACTGAACAAAGCATACAAGTACTAAAGGAGAAAGGTTTTTCACTCAAATGCAAAACTCCAAGTGGAAATATGCTTTCTTTCATTTTAAAGGAGGAGCTGCAGCATTACATAGGGACACATTACAAAGGGACACAAATATGTGAGCTTTTTTTCCTCCCATCTTGCAGCTGAACTACTTAGATGGGTCATTTTGATATCCCTATGAAAGGTATGAAAGCCCTGAAACAAGGAAATTGCCTATGATTAAGGGATAATGTGAAAGGATGTTTAACTTGTTTTTTAGCCCACCTAACATGTTAGTGACCATCAAGAGTTTTTGCCCTTTCTTGCTAAATGACAGGCAATATTTTCTGTTATCTTCTAAAAAATTTCCTTATTCATTGTTCTCTACATATTTGACACAAAACACAAATGTGCACACAAACACTAGAACAAAATATGTAGTCTCTCTGTTCATGCTACATGAATTTACTAACTATTCAGAAATTATTTAGTAGCAGTGATTTGTATTTTATTGAAAGAATAATGTACAAAATCAAATTGCATACTTGATAAACATGGGAAATATGTACACAGTAGACAAAAACTGTTATAGCTATATATCTGTTTTAAGAAGTAATTTGGAATTTTATAATTTCTGATTTTGACTACAAAATATCAGTACAAAATGGATGTACTATACTATACTATCAATACAAAATGGGATATACTATTTTACCAGATGTGCTACAAAAAAAGGTATACTCATTTTTTGTGTGTGTGTTTTGCCCATATTTGCACTGTTGCTGGCAACTCCACTAATTTTGAATCCCCTCTATTGAACTCACCCAAATATTGTTATGGAACAATAATTGTTATGATTGCCGAATGTGGTATGTGCATATAAGAGTTTAAACTATCCTGGTTTGCATCTGTGATTTAATTTTATGTATCTATCATAGAACCAGTTGCTTTACATTTTTAAATTACTTGCAGGAAAAAATACCTTGTAAGATTTGAAGTGATGAGATAAGAGGACAGGAGTTCAAACTGAGCTTCTAGAAATCACCGTAAAACGGTTTCACTAATAAATTTTGATATTAAATGCTTGCATTCTAAAATATGGTAATGACTGGTTTTGGATGATGATTTATGAGTCACATTCAGCTACATGTAACAGGAAAAGATTGATTTTCCTTTATCAAATGCCGAAGAAGAAACCTGAGGCTTTGGTCGATCTGGAAATTGATTACGTAGTTAATCCATTAAAGAATTATGGAAAAAGAGAATTATTCCTGCACCACATATAGGTATTAAAGTAAACAAGATGCTGTTATACAAATACTTATTTTCTTGAGTAAGTCAGATGTCTAACAGCATTGGCACAGTACATGATTCCTGCTCCCTTCTTTTCAGAAAGAACATCTAGATTAAACAAAACATACCCTAAAGCCCTCTACTGCACTTTTTAATTACTTGCATTCAGATTGACTATATTATTAAATGTACTGCCTTCTGGATTAAGTGAAGCTGGGTAATGCAGGCATAAACCCTAATGATTGCTGTTTCGTACACTTGGTTTCAAAAGTCCCTGAGTTTTAGAAGTAGGACATTTTAAAGAGAAACACTCATTCAACTCTATACTGAAGGCGTAAGACTAATATTTTGAAAACCTCTAATTCAAAGACCTGTTATCTTTGCTTGACCTTATTTCCTGTCATTGGCAAGAAGTGAGTTGCTTCTATTCACTCTAATAGCCATATAGTATAACCCTTGCTGTGAACAACTGCTATTTATGCGTCCCTTTGTAGAGTGCTCCAGTCTTGGGAAGTCATCCCTGCCTCAGAAGGGTCATTTACAAACAGCCTCTTGTTTGACCTAAGGGATACATCACATTGCCTCGCCCTGTACTTTTTACCTCGTGTACTGTACTTCCTTCCTCTCATGTTTAACACTGCACAGGTGGGTCTGTGGTTCAAAACCAGGTGTCTGAGTCTGAAGTCATCTGCAGAAATGTTTACCTTCTCATAATTTTTAGCTGGATTTCAGAAGTACCACAAAGGTGCACCTGTTAATAATACCATTATCCATATTTGAAATGCATGCATTTTGAATTTTTCATGACAAATTAAGGATTGCTTCATAGGAAATTGTATAGAACTAACATATGAGGCTCAGCTCTACCAGTGAGAATTCATAGTAAATACATCAGATTGGATGAGACATTTCACGATGATTTGTTTTGAAAAAAATAACAGAATTTCTGGGCACAGAAAAAGCCTGCAGTGAAGCACCTGATGCTATGCTTCTTCATAAGTGGTTGAATTTGAGGTAGAGAAGGTAGGAACTGAGAGCTGTGAGGAGAATGAGGATTTTGCTAGGGGGGAGGTGCTAAAAGGAGTAACATTTAGCCAGAGGTGGTTAGATGAGAAATTACAGCAGTAATTTCTTAGTGATGAGTTTTGTGACCATCTCATTTCATAAGGTGGCAAAAAGTCAAGAGGGCTATAGTGTCCAAAAGAGAATGGCACTCAAGAACGGGCCAGTAGCAAAAGTGGGATGAAAAGTATTATTTGGAGTACAAGTATATGTTTAGCAACAAATAGCAAGAATTTATATTGGACTAAGATGAGACTAATAATTCTCATCAGCTGGAAACAACTGAAGGGAAAAAAAGATCAGGAGGTATTACCTGCTCGTGGAATGACTGAGTCACCAACATAATATGGCCGTGAAAAGCCAGAAGTGATCCTGGAATATATGAGGCAAGGCATTTCCAGTGGAAATAGGCAAATATTCCTAACACTGGAGAAGGTGTTGTTCAAGCCTCATCTGGAATACTGCTCACATTAGCCCATATTTTAAATTCATCTTTGCTCAAAATTGAATGACTGAAAACTTGCTACACTGACAGGACCCTGGAGAAGAGAACAAAAAGGCTTATATGGTGCAATGGAGTGAAGCCTGCTAGAATGGTTCTCTGTACTCAAATTGGGAAAAATCTTAATTCATTTTAAAACCAAATTAGGGCAAGAATAAATAGATATATATAATCTAGCTCTGAGCAATTTTTTTCTGGATTTGGAAGAAGGTTTTAACTTTTAGAGAAGGGACATTCAATCAGAGTTTTACATAAAGAACAGTGGAAGCAAGTAACATACCTGTTTTTAAGACCAAATTTGATACAATTTGAGAATGGTCTTTGTGACTAGATAGTAATTATATGCAACAGCAGTGTCAAAGATGGTCTTTTCTAGTCCAGTGCCATAATAACACATATTGTCTATGATAAAAATTACTAGCTCTGATATAAAATTTACCACATTGTTGCCAAAATAAAGTTATCTGTAAAATAACACCTGCAAGGTATTTACATATCAACATAGTTTCTCTCAAAATTAAAATTTAGAAACAAACTCTTTCTTCCCCCTCCCATCACTTGCATCAGCAGATACTGAACTTTGCAAGAATCACTTCACCAAGCAATAGTAATGGTACAAATATATTATACATTACTTCCAAAAGAAAACATACCTTAGGATGTGGTGAAGTTGAGAAAGTCAATGTGAAATTTTTACAGTTAATGTGAATATTTTAGTTTCTAGTTTTTGTGGAACATGATGATATTATGCTAAGGAGTTATTATTCTGTAGTCTATGACTTACTGCCTGTGTTCTGCTGTTTTAACTAAGACCTACCACGATTCCTTTTCAGACAAGGTGATTCTTTTACATGAATTATGCATTTGAGTAAGGAACGCAAAACTGAATCCTCTTTTACTACATTGAAATAACATGAACAAACAAAATAGAGTATGAGAGAACAAGGAATTTGTATTTTGCATTGATTCTGTCCATAACACAGCTGTTTTCCAGATTTAACCCTCATATTCAAAATTCTTCTACTACTTGATAAATCACTTCAAAAGGTTCAGGTCTATGACTATCTTTTATTCAATTCCTCTTTCCAGACAGAGATAATAAAGTGGACAATGTTCACATTCAGGCACAGAAAAGGTGATAGCCCAAGAGGAAATCTGAACATTTCTGCGGTAAGTCAGTGTTGCTGTTTCTTGTCTCAGTCTTGTCAATTTTAACTACTATTGCCAGGACCACGGTGGACAAATACACTCCCCACTGCACTGGCCTATACTGTCATCATAGGAAACAATTGAACTAAATGATGGAGGGTAAGATTTGAGCCTTTGGAACCAGGGTCTCTGGGAGCTTAACTTCCATCCTTTGAAGCATTTTTTCCTCAAAAATAAAGCACACCTATCATTATAAAGCTTGGGTGTTTGTTATACAGTGCTAAGGTTGCAGGTCCCAATCTCATAAGCAGTTAGAGTTGCCATCTCACCACCATGGTAGCCAAATTGACATCAGACTCACCCTCAGCCTAATCCAGCTTTCTTCAAAATATGTACAACTTCATATAAGATGTAGCCAAGCCCCTCATTTTCAGACAAGCACTCCAACTCCTGTAATAGCATCCTGCTTCCTGGCCAGATCAGCAAATACGTATAATCTTGCTCTGGCACAATTCCAGGTAAAGTTGAACACTCTGGCACTCCAGCACTGCTGGAGGCTCTGCGGTCAGGAATGCTTTCCCAGCAAGGGAAAGTCTTGGATGGCAACTTCCATTAGTAGGCAATTAGATGAAAGGGAGACATCATTGATATTTTCCCTCTTTCAGGTGACATCCTAAGCATATCTAGTAAAAAATTCATGCATCTAGAACCCTCGAGACTCATAGATTATTGAAGACAGAGATGCAGTAGAAAATGCTCTTTAAGAATCATAGTCCATGATTCAGATTCCTAGATGCTATGAAAAAAATTTAAATAGTAATAAGATAAATAAGGATAGTCTCTTTATAGGACTCCTGCAGAAAGACTGGGTCACTAGGGAAGTCCTGCAAGACATTTTAGCCAGATACAGCCTGGCTTTTCAAATTCAAGTGATGTTTTGCTATCAACTCAAATGAGGTTATCTTCTGAATTATGCCTTGCTTTTGTACATAACATTGTGTTAGACAATACCATCTTGACATCATATCATTATCAATGAACTTGATTTGAGTGTTATAGCAATTTCTCATCATATCATCAATTTAGAATAAAGTACATAACAGGGGTTGTTTTGGTTTGTTGCTTTTAAAGAGTTAGGTATAATTCAGCAAGGAGGGTAAAAACAATGCAGCAGCCTACAAATACTGACAAGAGCCCAGTTAAGATTCACTTCTGAATGTTCACCTAAAATTGCAACCTATCAAAAATCAATTTTTTCTTCCATAGTCTTCTACATTGCAATATGTATCTTTTAAGTAATTCTGCTAATACCTGAATATATTAAAGTCTACAGTTCTTAACATTTCTGTTCTTCCAACTTTTTCAGTTAAGTCGGGTACCATGACTTTCAGTTGTAGCACCACAGATATTGTGAACATAGTAGCTGTTTCTGCCTTGACATGACTGTTAGCTATTTCTGAAGGATTCAGAAGTTAAACAACTCAGTAGAACTAGGCAAGCTTTTGATCTCATTATGATCTCCAGATGCTGCTCCTGAAGGCCCTCCAGAAATTAATTTTTCTACTTTTGAAGGGACATAGTTACTTCCTTAGCTTTAATTTGGTCTGCAAAGGCCTTCTGTGTGGTGTAGACACTGGGCAAGGACAGGCCAACATGCAGAAGCCAGTCAGGAGAAGGATGCAAAGCCGTCTGTGTTCCTCAGTCTGCAATGTGTTTGGATGAATGACCTTGGCTTCTTATAGAAAATGTCAGCCTGGGTAACAGAAGCTATACACTTTCCAGTAACTTAGAAAATAATCAGCTGCTCTGTGAGGGAAAGGGTCTGATGATCAAAAATGTTCCTGAGAATTTAACATTGTTAAGTTACCAGGATGCTGAGTGGATACCATAGTCACACAGAACTCGAGGGAGTAATTTGTATTATATACCTAATATATCTAATGTGTCCTAAATTAGCCAACCTTTCACATACCTACTGGTGCAGGTAGAACATACCCTTTGTTTAATAACAACACAAAATTCTTTTGTTCAATGTTCAGTCATCCATAATTCTGAACATATCAGTCTACATCATAATTGGCACATACAAGACAGAATGTCCATCTGGAAAAAATATATGCCACAAATTACCCATAACATGCTGACATTTTTCCTTACCTTTCTGTGCACTTTGAATTGGAAACAATTGGCCAGCTAAACTACTATTAATAATGTTGTCCAAATACTGTGTACACTACTGGTTGCACAGAAGCTGTGAGAAACCATTCACGCTTTTGTCTGAAATATCTGACCTACTGATCACTTTCTGCTATCATAAAATGCTTCTGATCTGGAATTGCCAGCCAAAGTCAGACCCTGTGCCTCCACAGTCAGCAGGCAGAGCAAAACCTCCCTTGACAGAGTATAAAGAAGGAATATACGGGATATATAATACTTCTTACAACAGGCTGATAGTTGTGTAAGCCTAGGCACCTTCCTGTCAATGAATCCCATATGAGTCTTCTCACAATTTAATGGACAGCTGGTATTGCTGCCATAATTTTACATTCAAATTAAAGTACAATACGTGTAAACACTTTGTTTGTTTGTTGAGTTTTTTTGTGTGTGACAATGTATGTAAAAGTCTAACAGACAAAAGTTTCACCAACCCCAAAACAATTCAGTGGCTCCATTTCTTTGCCTGGTGAGATGAAATATTACAGGAATCCAAGATAGGTGCTAATGTCACTGCTCAATGCACTTTTGGAAGTGGTGAGCACAGTGGGGGAACTTATGTAGAACATAACATGATAATGTAGCACAGAAAACAAACAGAGCTCTGGACTCAAGCCCCTAACTTTTACAGAGCTGTTGGGGCAGGTTTGCTGACAACGGCATTTTGGGCACTGGCTTGGCCTGAACACACCAGCTCGACAGGCAATCTCTTCTTCCTAGTGCCAGGACATTGTGATAACAACATTGAAAAGAGAAGGGTTAATGGTAAGGGACGCTGGAACAACGTTTAAGACATCATCATATTACTGCAATTTACACCAGTGATGATAATGCCCTTCCAGTTACGTATCTTCATAACTCTTAGCTTTCAAAGGAGAAAAACTCTCTGGGCAGAGGCAAAGAGAGATGAAGAGCTGCACCGAAGGTGTCAAGGAAGGAGTCTGCAATCCCAGAAGGGGAACACAAGCCCCAGCTGAGCAGTCTGGGACCTACTTATAATATGTGGAAACCTCTTTTTTCTGCGGTAAAGAATGGTGAAAAGGGTGTACGCATTTGTCAATAGATAGTGCTGCTCTCCTGTCAAAGTGGTGCTATAATTGGCATCCAGCAGCCTCCGCAGAAAGCCACGTGGTTAGAAGAAATTGCTACATTATTTGACTTTTAAACCCAGTTTGAAATGCTAACTGCAGAGTATTTGTCTGAGTGATAAACTCTTTAAGGAGAAACCTTTGATCTCCAGTCGAGTAAAGACCTTTAAAAGTCCTGAAGTCTGGAGTAGCCAGCCCTAAAGACCTTTGTTTGCAGCCATCACTGGAAGAGGGGGAGGGAAAAAGCATTTTGCACAGTGATTGCCCAGAAGTTTGGCTTTGCTTGTAAAGCTGGAAGGTGAAAGGCCGTGCAGCTCCCTTCCCCCTTCCAAAAAAAAAAAAAAAAGAATGTTATCCAACTTTATGGTATAAGGCAGTCCTTAACTTGAAACTAATGAATTTGGCTTAACAAAGAAGGTTGTAATAACTGGGGAAAAAAAGGTTATAGACAGTGAATTTTCTTGTTCATGAAAAAACTCTTTTAAGATCAAATTTGAAGTGGCCTATGGTAGCCCTTAAGTACAGTATGTTGCAATACAGTCTTGGTTTCTGGCACTGAAATGGGAAAGAGTTCAGTCTGCATCAACTTCTGCTAGAGACACTTACTCACTTTATCACCAGGGCCAAAGCCTGCACGTGTGCTGCCCGCCGTTCTTCAGCATCACTCCGACTAAAAGCAGCAGGGTGTTGCACTGCCTCTGCAGTCCCTGGACAGTTGAACCAGATGTGAACTCTCTCCTGCCACTGCACAGGCAACCTCTAGGGGAGGCAGGCGGGGTCACTGACCTTTTCCTTACTAACCTTTTCCTCCTCACTAGTTTATTCATGGATAATATTCCTAATTGCCAACATTCATTCTGACAGAAGGAAGTCGCGTTAAAAAAAAATCTGGTAAGAAATTGGTAAGGCCCGAGTGTCACTCCTCTACTTCCTCCTGTGTCCTTTCACCACCACCACCCCCTGGACAAAAGTTCACAGCTCACTAGCGGTGTCTGTAAATGGCAGATCTTTTACTGCTAGCTTTGGCCTCTGCTGAGCTCCCAAATGGGATGGTGTTGCTTGATGGGGTCATCTGTTTACTTAAAACAGGACTGGGATCAAAAGTTCATTTTCATAGACCATTAAAGGACAATGATACGTTAACCACGTCAGCCACTGCTGAGTTGCGCTGGATGTGACTGGTAGGTGAATGACACCATATGCCAGCCGCCCTTTTTCTTACAAGATTTATTCCAAATGTCTTCCCTATACCTATCAGGGAATATAGAAACAGCCATCTTCCAGAGCAGTCTAGAAGGTGCATCTGTAGGCAATCTCTGACACATTATCTTCCCCTTAGAGATCACTAGAGATTCATTACAGACATCCCACCAGCCACTTGGATTTGTTTCAATGAACCTGTAAGACTCAATTTCTGACCAGCAAAATCTTATTTATCTTCCACTTTCTCGGTCACATGGAAAACTCTGAGTTTTACTGCTTGTGAAGCATTAAATATTAAGGTCAGCACTTGTGATCCAGAGAGACAGCAAGGGAGAAAGAGAAATAAATAATGGGAAAAGGTGAAAATGTAAGTAATTTCTAAGTCTTTAGACAGCAGAACTGAAAAAATGAGCAACAATTCACATTACCTCCAATGGACAGCCCCTTGAAAAGTGGAAGAAATATGGTAGTGAATGATTTTTGGTGTAAAAGCCTGAGGTATTTATGCTTTTAAACTGACAGCAGTTTTGCCTAACAACCATAAAAGTTCCAGTTCAATTGTGAGTTATGCCAAATTTCTACAGAAACACAAAGGAAGACTTCCTTCATCAAATGAGGACACTCAGACCTGCATGGTGTAGGCGAGTGCCAGACCCTTCTTCAGCTGGAGGAAAATTTGAACACCGAGAAGGGAGAAGAGGGAAACCCTTGTGGCCGGGGCAGCACCAGCACAGCCCAAGGGACTTGTGCTACGGTCTTTAGATCACACGAGTGCCTGGTGGCACCCATTAACTGCTTTCAGCATAACAATGGCTCTTTCTCGTCTCTGCCCATCCTCCCTGTCCCAGTTAAATGAGCTATTTCCCAGACAAATAAAGACTGGAGAGACTGCTTCACTAGGGGTAGGAGACTGGGGAAGGGAATTCAGATGGGAATGATGGGAGCCTACCGACGGAGGTGGGGAGACAGGGCCACCCCGAGCACCGCTAAGGGAGGTGATAAAGGGAGAGAAAGATAAAGCCTGGCAGTAGGAAAGCCTGGGGAGGCCACAGCTAGGCAGCTGCAGCCACATATGTACGTGCCATTTTATAGCAGTGATATCATGAGGGATGTTGGTACAAGGGAGAGAGGTGCAGGGACATGCACCACATTTACCCTCTGCACCAGTTATCTGCAGGAGGGAAGGGCAGCCACAGTGCAGCAGCAGATATTAGGGATCAGGGACATGCAGGAGGACAAAGGAGGATGGGAAAGGAGGAAACTGACAGGGAAGTGGCCCTGGTGCCTACACCAGCTCAGCCTACAGGAGCTACAAAATGCACAAGTGTTCAGTAAAACCAGCAGCAAAGGGCTATGTTTCTGCTCTCCTCAGTTTTCTTAGCATACCCCTATCCCCTCCATCTGAAGAAGTCGAGCAGGCAGGAGGAGAGCTGCACTGACCTTGTCACACGCTGGTGGCCTGACTATACTCTTGCCCCTTTTCTGTTGTGGCTGCAATGACAGTGTGTCTGATCAAGAAGCTGCTTCTGAAATTCTTGTCTGTCCTCCGGCCTTCATGAAAAGCAAGCAAACAAGGAGCAGTAGCCAGGTGGGACACACATTGTGCTGTAAAGGTGATGACAGGTCAAGCTTCAGATCCACAGGTGCATCTGTGTTTCTTTAGTTAATGTAGGTGATGTGAAGATAAAAGACATTTTTCATATTTCTACCTGATTTTATATAGCTAGATGTATAATGCTACACATTTGCCCACATATAGTGTGAGGAAATATTTCTATGTCTAACCTAACTGTAGAATTCATGCTGCCAGATAAAGCAGTCACTTTTAAGGAATTCAAGAATACAAGATTGATTTATAATATCTCAATTGTAATTTAGCCACTTCTGCTGAAAACAACTGTTCCAAAAGCACAGCCAGCCACAGTGATACACCAGAGCCCGGAAGGAGAGCTTTGAGAGTATGAAGTTCAGTATATGAAGAAGAAAAGAGCAAGAGGTAGACTGAATTGGTGAAAAAACTTTGGGCCAAATCATCTGCTACAGCAGTGTTAATTATAAGAAGCATTTATCAAAATAATTCAAAGAAAATGACTTTGAGTCTGCAACACTGTCACAACCCCGACAGAGCAGAGTGCCTTGTGCAAGACTGTGAAAACATATTTGGGAACATTTGATTGTAGGACCTCCTCAAACATAATTCTCTGCTGAAAGGATGAAGATGATCAGCGCTGAAATCACAACATTACTGACAAGCACTGACTCAGCCTTCCCCACCTATCTCCTTCCCAATGCAGCCACTCCTTAACTCCCTATTACACATGTTCTGATGCCTCTGTACACAGGACAAGCTTGCTTGTACATGCATCTCTACTCACCCTTTCTGCGGGCTGCACTAGCAGGGCAGTCAGCTGAGGGCATACTCCAAACAAGAATGCTCCCAGAGGAGTTTGCAGCACAGTTTCCCCCTCTTCCAAGTGCCTTCTCTTCAATATACCCCTTGTTAATGTTGCTGTGACTTTCTTTTCCCTCTCATACAGCGATAGTGGTGCTGAATTTTGATGAGAAAAAAACAGGTGCAGCACGTGAGGTTTATTTATTTAGAAGCAAATGCAACATTTTGGTAAATATTTTGGAGTTACAAAGAAGAATGCTAGGTCAGCTGCTTTTTCCAATCCAGAATGAGTTCTTATGTTTTTATCTGGTCAATTAAAGGAAATACTTACCTTGAATCCACAACTGTATTTTTCCTTTTAGATATTCCAGACACTTGTGGTCTTACATTAAAGTTAGTGTTCGCTCTTTATATAATTCATACACTAGTCACAGGCACACAAAAAAAAAGTTAATTTCTTAACTGTAGCCTTCCTCTTTTTATGTTTGCAATTTCAATTAACTGTTCTAAATAACTGACAACATGGAATATAAAACATTCCTGCAACAATGTAGGTCTAACAGCAATTACGTTGATTTACTCTGGACCATGTTAAGTTCAGGGAGTAGGATAAAGAGACAAGAGTTTAAAACTTCTTTCACACTGATGTAATAAATTCAGTACATTGCTTTAAAGTTAGGGCAAAATAGCTGGTAACTGAAAGTCAAAAAAACCCCTTGTTTTGTTTTCCACTGTGATAGAAAACAATAGATTATGGGAAAGTTCTTCAGAAGGTGATCAGAGGAAAAGTTCACCAGCATCTATCATGGACTGTGTCTCTGTGGCCTGCTGGGATAGGAGGGAGGGACATAAAGGTGTCAGCAGTTGAACTGATACAGTAAATCACAGTAGGGCTAGTAAAGCGCAATGGCAGCCTAGTGTAAATGCCTTCAGACTTCTATTTCTTCTCTGAGGTTGTACTCGGGACACGTCCCCTCTTTGTGACCTTATCTCTGGGGCAGTGGGTTGTGCACTGGTCTCCTCTCTTTAGTTTGTGAGGACTAATCCGTTTGCAGGTTAATAAGAGGTGAAAAGGACAATCACCAAGGAGCCACCAAAATAAACAAGTAGTACCTTTGACTGCTTAAGGATTCTTGGTTCCTCAGCAGCATGCTCAGCCAGTCTCCTTTCTCTCCTCCTAAATACTTTGATAATAATCACATCTGCAAACTGTTGATTAAAAAAAAACACTATCAATATGCAAAAGAGGAGAACAATAAGATGATTCCATAAAAACTGAATGGTTCCACTTTGCAGGCGTGTAACTCATCTCTGTAAAATGTACTTTTCTGTGCACACCCCTGTGGTTGAAATTTTCAATTTTTTTTCCGAGAAATGCTGACTGACTGACAATTAGTGCATTTCAGTGACCAACATGCTCTTAGTCCTAGTTAGAGGAAAGGTCCCCTCAGAAATGTCACAAATATAAGTAATTTCATTTCATTTCATACAATGAACAAAAAGGTCATGACATGCCATTACTTCAAACAAGATTAATGAACTTTTAACCACGAGATTTCTAATGCACATGCTAACTTGCTGCAGTGTTTTAGGCAGCATCATTAACATCAATAATATATGTTTAATATAATGATACCAAGACCCAAAGAGTGCGGGACAAGAAGGATGACACCAGGGTGAAAATCACCTGTGTGTTAGGCAGCCAGGGCTGGCTGTAGCATGGTGCTGGAGCGGTAGGGCTGTTTGTCTCACTGCTGGTTCCCCTTTGTTCCCACCCTATCTCCTTCCATTCTTGTCAAAGTTAAGGACAATTCACAAAAGAGGAGGCTATTGCCAGGTCAGGGAGCAGTTTCCGATTACTCTGTGGTCCCTAGGATGCCAAGGGAAGCTTTGGAGAGAAGCAGGGTGTTTTATGAGTAGGTGTGTGATGTAGACTTTTAAGTAAGAGAGCAAAAAACCCAACCATATTCATGCAGGCTGGCACTACTATAGCTAGCAGGGCAATATCCAGTCCCTTCCTTGCTTTCCCATAGGATGCAACCAGGTAGTTAATTCAGAAGGGCTCAGATATAAAATAAATGTTATCAGGTAAAGCACACCACAGCCCCTTGTTTCTTTCAATCAATTATGTCAGCAAGCCAAGAAAACCAAGATCATTCCATTGAAAATCCAGATTCAGTCCTGAAAAGATGTTTGTTCTGCTGACATTTTCCACAGAAAAGCAGTGTATTTCTTAGATACAGATACATTAAATTAATGCTGACCCTATACATCTAAAGCAGAAAAAAACATCCCAAAACTAAACATTTCCTCAAAATAGCGATTCCTGAAGGCAGCTGTTTCATTTAAAGCAAAATTAACAAAGATGAGACAACACAGTCCTGATAGAAGTGTGCCTATGTGCAGCTTCTGAAACAGTCTCAGCTGTACCTAGACCACTGCTCCACACTGACACTTATCTTTTCAGCTTCCAACCACCTCAGAAAATTACTGACCTTCCTCCTACTCAACAGAGTACAGATGGGACTGACTGCATTTTGGCTACATTTATCTCTAGAGAGATCCTGTGAGGGGCCCTCAGCTCTGGAATTTATTCCCCCCTTTGCTTGAAAACAGCCTCCAACAATCTTTAACCTTCTGCACAAGCTGCGAGACCCAAATCCAAGGATTTGCTTTGGGAGGGGCATAAGAAAGGTTGGCATTTGTGGGTGTGGTAGGAAAGCATGTTGTCTATAGCTGATTTAGTCCTGGGTTTTAATTTTTCTAATGTTGTGGCATTTATCCTGTGCAGCAGCAGTACAGTAAAGTTAACCCATGGAGCCTTAGGCTTTCCTCAATGTTCATAAATTGGGGAAAAGAAATGCATTGGAATCCACGAGCATATGAATGATTGTGTATTTGTGAACAAAATGACCTGGTAAATAAGTACATCATAAGTCACTTTTGCTAAAATGATCCTTCCAGCCTGGCAAATCACACAAGTTCTCCGTGGCACTAATAGCATACACAAGTGAAACTGCAAGGTTGAGGCTGCTGATAAAGAGACAAATAACACTTTAATTAACTGAGAATACTTAATATGTTGCGATGCCTATGTTGCAACTGAGAGGCAAGCTGTAAACATCCATTAAAACAGCACTATTATGTCCTACTACCAAAATTCTCCTGTCACCTTTTAAATATTTAAATTTCAGATTCTTTAAAAGCTGTTTCCTCTGCTTTTACTCTTTGGATGTAAACAGATTTGTTAAATATTTTATTTCTAACCCACCCACGAAGCTACATTAATTTACATAACTTAATGAAGGCTGTATTATTCACTGAACATCTCATATAACATTTTTCGTAAGACATTATTAAACAAGTGAAGCAAGCCAGTCTAGTAATGAGTCTTCTCTAAACTTGCTGCCAGTTACATTTCCTTTCTCCTAATCTATCACTCTAATGGTTGCAACTAGTAAACTTTTTGAATTTTTGCTGATAATCTGTATATGTTTTGCATTGCATGCTGGATATATAACTTGACAGAGAATTTACAATACAAACCACCTGGCAAACAAAACTATCTGGATTAACAAATGCTATTCAAACCCACCTCGCTCTTTTTTTGTTATAATAGAGAGGACAACTACATGTAACATAATACCTTTAAGCCATAAATAAATACACCAGTTTGGGGCTGGAACATACCAGCAGTACATCCTAAAGACAAGATTTGTGTCTGCTTTTTATAATTTCTAAAACTCTGCCAAAAGTCAATAGATTGAAGTTTGGTTTATGCAAATGTTCAGCAGGGCCTTGTAAAAGATCTTATACTCTACAGGATCCTGTTAGACTGTAATAGGAAAGATGGTATGCAATAATTTTAAGGTAAAGAAATTCAGCAATGAGCTGCTTATATTTGGGTACTTAATCTTTGTTTGGGACTATGTCAAAAGTAGTTGGATTTTCAGGGAGCCTAAGTAGTGCAGCTCCTTTTGAGACAGCAAATTTTCAGAGTTTATACCTCATAAAAATAAATTCCAATGCTTGAAAAATAGAGAGAGACGTCCACGGTTCTAATGTTATGCACATTGTTTTTGATAGACTGAGATGTATTCTTTTATCAGAATCCACCCTGAAAACCTCTGCAGATGTGCAAAGTTAACAAAACACCAAAGTGGTCTGTTCTCAGAGATGACTAGATGCAAATTGGTAGAAATTTTTACAAACTTCCCATATCACTTAGGAAAGTACCACTTGAAAGTCAAGGATGAAGTATTTATGTATTATTAAGTATTTTTCTTGGTACCTCTTCAAACGTTATTCTAAATCACTGAACAGAATAAAGTAAGAGAACATATGATGGATTGAAATGGGGTAGGAAGAAGGAAAACTTCCTTCTTAGCCTCTCATCTTGCAAGGTCCAGGAAAAAAACTCCTGTAATAAAGGTTAAAAAATAAAGTCTCAGAAAAGTAAGTTCAAACCCCTAAGCATATAAGGCTTCAAATTCTATTGTCCCTTGAATCAGTTCTTCCATGAACCAAAAATAAAAAAACTCTTTTACAGCCAAAAGCAGCACACAACTAACATGTCCTCATTTCCCAAGGACAAAATAAATAAATCTGATCAAATTATTTTTAATAATTTCCAATGAGCTTCAGCTTTTTTGTTTCATAGTCATACAACCAATACCAAAATTCACTATTACTTCTTCTGACCTTATCTGGAAATACTGTTGCCTTTCAATCAGGTATTGATTTATCAAGTAGCATTCCTCAATGTCAGTTTACACCAATGTAATTCTTTAATGCCCTTTTTATTCAAGAATAAATATAACTGTGTGTAGATAAGAACCACATATTTAGCATTGAACAGATACTTCAGAAATTCTAAGCTCCAGAGGTGCTGCTGGCTGGCAGGAGCTGTTACTCGTGTGTGTTAGGAGAAGTGGAGGTTCTAGTAACTCATCTTACCCTAGGGAAGAACAAGCACTACAGACAAACCATGACCTTTTAGTCCAGGACCAAAGCATAGTACCTTCTAAAATTGTTTGTGATTTTTCAAAGAGAGACCTGGTCAAATATTTTTCTTTTAAATGGCAGGTTAACCAAGAGAAGGAATATGAAATACTCCAAAAAGGCCTGGTTACAAGAATGCAGTGAGTGCTCCTCACCAAATCTGTCCCTTTTGTTTGCTTCAGCTTGTGAGCCTTGGAGCACCAGTCACTTAGAGTAACATCTGGTAACACCCGTGAAATGAAAGTGAGAGCGTGGCTCTAGGAACTACCTGTCAGCAGCAGGGCAAGGCTGTGTGGCTGCTCCCTCTTCCTGCCTCCTCTGTGTTGATGCAGCACCCCAGCACAAACAACGCTGGTGCGGGAAGCTGGAATGAGGACCTGGTGTACCTGAAAAACAGTTAGCTTTTTGGTAGGTATTTTTGCAACAAAATCTATTCCTGGACCCAGCGTAACAAGAGGGGTAGGGGTTGGGGGTGCAGCGGGCCCTACACAGCAGCCACTGCCTCAGCAAGTGCCCACCCCAGCCTCTGCTGAGCAGGCAAAGCTACACAGTCATACCACAGCTCACCTGAAACTGGTCTGCAGCCAGCATCTAAGCTGTCAAAATACAGCTGCGTAGAGGAGATTAGCAGGGATTGTAAAATCTGCTCAAGAAGTTGGGCAAACATTTTAGCAATTAACCCACACAGAGCTCTGTTTTACTGTAGCTATGCTGCTACCATTTCTTGAGATGGCTTGTTTAAAGCTAGCTCCAGGATGTCTAAATTGCACAGCAGTGACAGACCATTTAACTACAGAAATAAATTATTACAGGGGCAGTACCTAACATAGGCTATGTTGTCATGATTTACAACAGCTTAGGATATGCCCCCAGATGTCCAGACAAAATCAAATGAAGTATGAGTTTTTTCTTCATCGAACATAAAAGCCATGCAAACGACTCAAAACGAAAAATAAGAATTGCATGTATGACCTTAGACTTACACCATGAAAGTGTTTGTATTCTCCAGACAGCACTTAGATTCCTATTCTCTCTAAAAATAAAGTATAAATTAAAATAGTAGGAAGAGCATGCAAAAAGTTCCCTCTTATAAAAGACTTCAGTTAAAGCCAAACATAACATTTAAAGAATATCAGCATCTATTAGGATTTGCAGAACGTTGTAATGTTATGGGAGGAAATGTTAGCAAAGGATACCAAGACAAGAGTCTTGCTGTTCTCCAGACCACCTCCAAATCAGGATCAAGGTTTGCAATTTTCTGCTACTGGATAGGTTACAAAGGGGTCTTAAACTGAGGTCATTCATCAAGTCCCTGAGAATCATAATGGTACAAGAGGTTTGCATGGTAAAAAAGATTTAAGATTTTAAAGATTGCCAAGAAGACTCAGGCACAATCTAAATAGAATATATTTTGTATTTTAAAACTACAAAAAAAAAAAAGAATATGAAAGATTCTTGATAGTTATAGTCATATGTAGGTTTTATCTAAGGCCATTTGTTAGAAGCTTATGTATTTAAAATGCTAGCTGGAAACTCATCAAATGTGTTATAGAAACACTCCTTAAAAAGAAATCCCAAATCTCATAGATGCTATTAAGCACCTGAAGCTATTTTGAGCAACTTAACTCCATACTTAATTTTGATCTTGGGAGAACATAATCAAAAACTGACTGTTTTCCAAAAGCAAACAAAAAATTAAATTAGTCTATATGGTGCTATAAGTGTTCATGACACTGAATTACATTGGTTTACTTTGTAGATGTTTATAGAGCCAGCCTATGTTGTTTAACTTTTGAGGGAAGACTAATAGGTGTAAGTAAGCGGGGGTGGGCACAAAATCCCTTATGGTTAAGCCAAAATAGGGGTCATGCCTAGGGCATTTTATCTGCCCTGCTTACACACCCCTGGGGAATTGCATCTCAACAGTTGATTCTCTGTTAATCAATTCACATTAGTGCCTGCCTTTTAGTTTTCACTTTGCTGAATTCCAGGAAAGAAGTTCTTAAACCAAATGCACGCTCTCTCTCTGACCTAGCCAGAGCTGTTGCATTTCAAGAAGAAATCAGCAGATTTTATTTGTTCTACCAGCTGATAAGACACACCTTCGTAAGTAAAGATTCATAGCCAGCAGACTCAACACAGAACAAGATCCAGTGGTCTGTTTACAGAGGTCAGCAGTAATACAGGAGGAAAGGACATTTATGGCATTTTTTCCCCAAACTATTTTCTCTAGCTACAGAGAAAAACTCATGTGACACATTCTTCCGCTTTCCTTTACTTTCTTACTTACTGTGGCTCAAAATGATGTGCTTGATTTGCATTGCTTTTGCACTTCCAGCCTGAAACTTAAAACAATTTACTACTCGCAAGCAAGAACCACAGGTGAAGGGGGTAAGGCAGGGGGGAGTTATGGGCACAGAAAGAGCAAATACCTCATTCACAAAAGCAGATCTGACTTTACATCCAAACTCAAGCCCCATTCATTAAACTACTCTCTAGCAGACACACGGATCTTCATACAGAGGATCATCAAAAATAAACTTTATTATCAAACTTAAAATTCACACATTAAACATAAGATCTAGACACAAATAATACTGAAAACATTCTCAAACAATAACCATTTCAGGTAACTTGGATGAGTAGCTAGTTACCATTGTTTTGAATGCTTTTAGAAGATTTCTTAATACATATGCCATCCTGAAATGTCCTCAAATGCTTAGCTGGCCAGCTTTCAATGAGATTTTTAAATAGGGGAAAACATATTTCTATAGAAATAACATTATCTAATTATGAATCAGAGACCCATAATTGTAGTGCTTGGGGGGGGAAATATCATAGCCTTTTGAAATATTTAGACGACATAAATAACTATTGTACATTTACAAGTTTAAATATTTAAAGGTCTTTGTTACTATAAAAAGTTACTATGTACATATTAGTTGCTATATAGAAATCCAGTCAGAGACAAGTGTTGAGCTCTCAGATTTGGCCACTGAAACCTATGAATTTGGTAGGCAGATTGTCCACAGGGTACACTATGGGGCCCGTTTTCATTGTAGGAGGTCCATTCAGCAGCTGCCAGTCACAGCTCCGAGCCAACTCCACTGTAAATATTTTTAGAAGGACTTTTGCAAACTCCTTGCCCACGCAGCTCCTCAAGCCCCCACCAAAAGGAATGAAACTGAACCTAGAGGAATCCTCTGGAGATGGAGACATGAAGCGATCAGGGTTAAATTCTTCCTTGTTGGTAAAGAGATCTGCCACATCGTGGGTATCACAGATACTGTAAATAACATTCCAACCTTTAGGGATCTGGTAACCCTATAAAAAGAAGAGAAAGGAGATTTGAAGCACCTTGCTGTGTTAAATAGCTTGAAGTGACAGCACAGGACACATCAGTGCACCCCACCTCCCCTCCTGGCTTCCTGTAGGTCACTCTAAGGCAGACAGGCCACATGAGCGCACTAGTATTTTGCAGCTGCTCTGAGGATTTATACCCAAGCCTCGCTTACATTTAGCTCAAGGGTCTTGAGTGCAATTCGAAATCCTCCAGGAACAGGCGGGCTCAGCCTAAGAGTCTCTTTGATGACACAGCCTGTGTACTTCAGCTGCTCCAAGACCTCCATGTCCAGCTGCTTCTCTTGGTTGGATCTGCACAGTAACCCCTAGAAAGGAAGAGGCTGCCATGACATTCATGGAGCAGGTCATCCCCTCAGCGAATTGTATTTTCCTGCCACCCCCTAAAAGCAGGGAACCACCTGGGTGAAAAGGTGCCCTGTTGGGGACACCTGTTCTGGAGGTACCTTCCCACTTCCCCTTTCTGTGAAATGGCTCTGGAGAAGACACACACCTTCACCTGCAGCTCTTTCCTCACTTTCTGCAGGACTTCGTGATGAAGCCCTAGGAAGGCAATCAGCGACGTGGCAGCACTAGCAGTGGTTTCATGGCCCCCAAACAGCAGCTCTGTGGCAGACTCCTTCAGCTCCTTACACAAAGGATAAAAGAGGGATAAACCGGGCCCTGAACACAGTATCTCCATCAGGCCCACGCTACCACTGCAATGCTGTGCATTGCTCCCAGATTGAAGCAGACACCCAGGGGCCAGGATGGGGATGGTCGGTGGTCCTTACACTCCCTGTGGACATGTCTTCATATCCAACAGCCCACTTGCAGCCTCTGCACACAAGCACTCAACACAAGCTGGTTCCTTTCATGGGGAGAAGGAACATCTCCTGCTTTCTCCTTTTTATCCAAATGGTAAAGCTGATGCCGACAAAGGGACTGGGGGAAAAGGATAGATTCGACCCTGGGAAACCTTACCTGCATGTTGAGCTGCTCCCCGTTGCCCTGTGTGTATTCCATCAGCAGCTGCAGTGCATCCTTGTAGCCACCTTCAGGCTCCTTGCGGGCCATCTTGGCACGGATGTTCTCCTCGATCTTGGCATGGATGATGTTGCGTGCCCGCAAGCCCTGACCAAGCAGCAGGGAGAGCAACGTGGAACTTGGGCTGTACTGCCATCCCTCCCACCCGTTCCCCACTGCCCTGGCTGCAGGGGCACCTCTCTCCTCCTGGCCCACTGTGAGCCTTACCCGGTAGAGCCCACTGAACGGCACGTCGATGGGGAGGGAGAATAGGTTGCGGATCATCTCCTCGAAGGCCTCCACCAGCTGCTGCTCGCCGTCGGGGCTGGCCTGGCGGGGCTGGAAACCTAGCAGGATCCTCATGGCAATGCGAAACATGAGGCGCTTCACCTCGGGGTAGACCAGCAGGCAGGGCCCGGCGGCGCCCAGCCACCGTGCCAGGCAGGCGCTCACCTCCTCCTGGATGACGGGCACGTAGTGCTGCAGGGCGTCCCGGGAAAAGGCTCTCATGATCACCTGCCCGGGGAGACGAGGAGGAATGGGACAGAGGCTCAGCCGCCGCGCCCGGGGCGACCGCGCCCGCTCCCCGCCCGCCGTCGGGCCGTACCTTTTTGCGGTGCTTGTGCTGCCCGTTGTGCAGGTTGGAGAGGCAGCCCGAGCCCAGGATGGTGCGCACCGAGGCGGGCCACTGCACGGAGACGAGCCGGTGCTCGCCCAGCAGGATATGCCGCACGTTCTCGGCGCCCATCACCCGCACCGTGGGCCGCCCAAAGAGGTGAGTCTTGTAGATGAAACCGTATTTCCTGCGCTTCATCTGTAGGAATTTCCGCCTCTGGACAGGGGAAGAGAGGGCGGAATGATAGAATAAATTTTAAATGGGAGGAGAGGAAGAGGCAGGAAGAGCAGCTTTTTCCCACCTGAGCACGAGAGCCTGGCAAAGTTGCCGCTCATCTCCCTCCCTGGCAGCCAGAGGAGCAGCCGGGGCACCTCTCCGCCCCCCGCGGCATTGCCTCGCCTTACCTGCAGCACCAGCTGCAGCGTCTCCCCGAAGAAGGGGAGCCCCATGGTGCCCGGGGGCAGAGGGAGCGGGCAGCTGGGGTCGCGGCTGCTCACGCAGTACAAGTCCCAGAGCTTGACGGCAGCCAGAAAGAGGAGCAGGGGCAGCAGGAAGGTGCACAGGGCGCTGGCAACCAGGACAGAGAAGCCCATGACTGAGGAGTGAGTCCCGACCGGCCCCCTGGGAGCTCCGAGTGAGCGGGCCGGGCTCGCCGCGGGCTGCCTTTTATACCCTTCCCAGGTTGCTGCCCACCCTACCTTGGTCCGATAAATTAGTTCACCCAAAGTTCATCTTTAATTGCGGATTGCGGCCTGGCTCCTCCCCCCTAAATCTTTAACTATTTGCTTTGCGCGGTGCATCCCGCCCGCTGCAGACCGCTGCCGGCGAAGGAAAGGTGCCGCCGGGAGCGCTGCCCCTGCACCGCTCTGCGAGTGGGCTGCGGGACACCGCTGACAGCCGGCAGTAGCCGCCGCCTCCTCCTCCTCGGATTTATCGCCGATGATCGCTAGGGACCAGCAGCTGCGCCGAGAAATGTCCCGCACCAGCGCCCGGCGGTAGGTGTCTGCGGGCAGCCGGACCCCCGGGCGCTGCTCGGCCGGCGCCGATGCTCTCTGCGAGCTGCGGAGCTCCTTCCCTCCGTCGCCCGCCGCTCTCGCCGCCCGGGAACGGCGGGGCCGGGGCCGGGGGGTCCCCCGTGCTGCGGCAGCTCCTCGGGCAGAGCCGCAGATGTGCCGCCGCATCGGCGGGGGAGCCTCCGCTGTCCCCTGGTTCACCTCGAAAGGCTCGGCTTGTATTTCTGCCGGCCGCGGAGGAAGGAGCCGCCGGCAGCCGTCCGTCTCAGCCTCCCGATGCAGGTTCAAGCGCGGGTCACCGAGGGAAAGGGAGGTGAGCGCGGAAAGGAAACACCAAACCCGCCGTGCCCAGCTCCTCTCCCCGGGATCCACTGCCCAGCCTTGCCTGAGGCTCCTTAGCATCCCGTCGGGGCTGCCGCGGTCGGAAAGGGGCGCTCGGCAGCGGCCAGGACCCCGCCTGCAGGCGCGGCGCGGAGGGGCTCCCTCCTGGCGCGGAAGAGCCGGCACCGGGGGCTGCTCCCCGGGCGGTACCGGGGCGCCCGGCAGGGCTGGGCAGGCCGTGCCCACCGGGGCTGCTGCCACGCCTCGGCATAGGAGCCGCTGGGGAAGGGGAGCCCGGCGCACACCGCGGCTGCGGGGCCGCGGAGCATCCCGACGGGCACGGCTACTGCCAATAAACTATGGGGCTCCTTTGTTTTTGTTTTTCTTTTCCCCATCTCTTCCCTCTCTGTTACTTTTGCTTTATTGCTCTCAGACAAGCTCAATAAACGGTGGAAGTTCTGTGTGCGTGTCTGTGTATGGGAGAGGAAGATGTCACTTTTAATTATTATTTTTCTAACAATCGACGCATCATACGGGACCCTCCCTCCCCTTACGATGCCCTGCGGGAGCGGGGCTGCCCGGCTCCGCAGCCCCTTGCCCAAGAGGAACCCCCCCGGCGGCCGCAGCCCCTCGGGGTGCTCCGCGGGCCCGGCCGGGAGCGGCGGCCGCGCCCTGACCCGGCGCTCTCCCCTTGCCGGGCGCTGACCTGCTTGTGACCTACAACACGGACCGTGACATCTGCGTGAACCCGGCCGGCAACCGCGCCAAGTTCACTGTCTATCAAAATAACGAGATACGGTGGCCTGAGCACCGATAATTGCCACAGGAAGGCTTTATTATCTCCCCAGCTGTGTATTCCCCAGCCACCGGTTTGAAAAGAATCAAATGGTAAAGAGTGAAAGAGATAATTAAAAACATCTTGGAAGGGGGTCAAGAAATTAACAGCCTAATATGAACAAACTTTGATTACAAGTAACAATTATTACACTTCATTTGTAAATGCTCGTGTTTATCTGCAAACAAAATCAGTTTCAAGTTTTGTTGGTTGCTTTTTTTTTTTTTTAACTAGATTCATGTTACATTTTTCAGCGGGTGGCTACAGGGCTCGTTAGCGCTCGGGGTAATTTTTAAGTGTGCTGCTGGAGGAGCCCCGACCCTGCTGCACCGGGCGCTGGGCTCTGCAGGCCCAGCCCTGCCCGCAGTGGGACCCTGAATCGCCCGCGGTCTCAGCCAGTCAGCAGCTTCTGTTGATTGAAATTACTCATTGCCACTTGCACCCACCATTTACTGATTTCACCTCTGATAGACAAAAGATAGGGCAGAGGCTCTGGTTTGCTACAGGGTCGGCCTGCCAACAGCACTTAACTCTCTCCTGCAGTTCAACCTCTTCCAGATTTGACCTGTCACATTTGGGAGCCGCATTTCTGCCCCACGTAGCATGGTGATGACTGCACAGCCCTCAGACAGCCGAGGGCAGCACACACCCTGCTGCAGTGCCCCAACACAGACAGTCAAGGGGGATTGGCTGGGGTGAGGTCATTTGTAGCTTGGCAATGAAACAGGATGATGACAAAGTTTCATGAGACTGGAGAGCTCCCAGGGCCTTTCCAAAGGGGACACGGTCTCCGTGACACGTTTCGGCCCTCACAGGTCAAGCTGGTGCTTCATACAGAGCACACCACACCACTAGGCATGGGGTGTTCTGGAGGGACAAGGCAAACTATTTTCCCTGCTGCATCCACACAAGATGCATCACAGTGGGGAGCAAATGGGAAGCTGAAAGAAGCTTATAGACATGTTGTGGATCGAGGACCTGGGTCCGTCTCTGTTATCAGTACACAAGCAACAGGACTCACCTCATTTTACGTGGGAGAGAAATAGCCTGTGGTGGTACTCAAAAGCCATCTGGAAATGTGCCCTCAGCACTCAAGCTTAGCCCCAGGCACCACCCCATGGATGGACCCAATGCTGCTGTCCTGGCACTTTCCCTGGCAGAGCTAGGCTGGCAGAGGTGACACGGTCAGTCTGGCCAGCCAGCCACTACAGAGCCTGTGTCACTTTGCAAATGTCCCCTCTGCAATGTGAACAGCATCATCAGGCACAAGGGACTTTCTACCACAAATCAGACATATTCAGAAATGTCCACTTTCTAAATATTTGCTCCCCAAAGCCCCCTCCCTGCTTCAGTCTGATCCTGTGGTTAGGCTGTGGGTGGGGAGCATATCCTGTGGGGACCCCACAGTGGGGCTTCATGGCAGACCCCACACAGTAGCACAGTGCTCAAGTACAACATATGCAGCTCTAACTACTGGGTGAATGAGAGATATCCTCTTTGTACCAGCTCTAATGCGAAGTGCAGGAATGAGATTAAATATTTACAATAAAAACCACTTTACACCCTATTATTCTAGCTAGAGCTGATGCCAAGAATCAGGCAGCTCTGGCTCGTGTTTTCCTGGAGAGCCCCCCATCTTCCTTCTTTTTACATCTAAAAAGCTACAGTGTGAAGGATGCTCATCCTGCCTCTCCTATAACACACCCACAAGAGAGAACCCTGGGACAGAAATGCTCCAGGAGCCCTAGCTGTGGATCTGGGAGTTTTGCTCCCCACCCCTGGTAGCTGGAGTTCTGTGTGGGGCAGGGTCTGGCTGAGCTGCCATGGCATGTGCTCCCTGTCAGCTGCTTCAGCAGGTTTTGTCCCTAGGCTGGGGCTGGGGTTCAGGAGTGGGACCCTGCAGGACCCTACCTACCAGTCTGTACACCCGGAGGAGAAAAAAAGAAAGACCTTTAGGGTTTTGCTCTGCAGTGACCCAGTGCCATACCTAGCCTGGGGCAGTGGAGACCTGTCCCCAGCAGCTGTGGGGGGGCATCAGCTCCAGGGCTGAGGGGAGCAGTGTATCCCTGGCTCACGCCTCACTGCCATGACCAGGCTACAAGGGGTGGAAGTAGAGCTGCAGCCCGTCATCAACAGGGTGCACGATGGGCACAGTCTGCATGGCAGGGTAGCCAGGAGTGGCCAGCTCCCAGCGAGCTGTGCTGACCAGCTCGATGGCCAGCAGCTTGAGGATGGCCTGTGCCAGCTCCTTCCCGATGCAGCTCCGTGCCCCACCACCGAAGGGGATGTAGTGGAACCGGCCTGCAGCCTCCGTCTGGGTGGCACCAAAGCGGTCTGGGTCAAAGCTGCTGGGGGGCCTCTGGTAGACAGCAGCTGTCTCATGTGTGTCACGGATGCTGTACATGACACTCCAGCCTTTGGGGATCTGGTAGCCCTGGCGAGAGAAGAGGGGAGGAGAGGAGCGTTACATACCTGTGCTAATAGAGAGTGAGCAGAGAGTGCCTAGGGACATCCCCACCACGTTGCCCACCTGCTCTGTAGCTCCCTTTCTCCCCAGCCGAGCTGGGACCCACAGAGGTTACTTGGTGCCACCTCCCCCTGAACTACACTGCCAGGCACCACCAGTGCTGGCCACAGGGTGCTTGCACTCAGTGACAACAGGCAGCAGTTCCCTAAGCAGCCTGCCAGAGTATGGGGCACTTACATCGAGCTCAAAAGTCTGCAGTGCCGTCCTGTAGCCTCCGGAGACTGGGGGCAGCACCCGCAGCACCTCCTTAATCACACAGTCCAGGTAGCGCAGGCGGTTCAGCTTCTCCAGGCTGATGTCAGAGGCGCAGTGACAGCTCTGCCCTGACGGTGCCTGGGGGCCAGTGCAGAGGTTGCTCCCGGGGAGGGTGGGCTCCAGTAGGGCGCTGGGCTGGAGGGAACTTTTCTCCTTTGGGGCTGGAGGCTGGCTCTGGTCCTTGTGAACATCTTTGGCTGTGGAGTGGAAAAGTGGTTTCTCTCTGTCCCTGCTCTGGATGGTCAAGGTGTCCGGGAAGGGTCCTGCAGGGCAGCACTCACACTGCTGGTACAGCTCATGGGACATCAGCTCCTGCCTTATTTTTTCAATCACTGAGGGGTGCTTCAGTAGCAGGAGGATCAGAGAGGTGCTGGCACTAGCCGTGGTGAAAAAAGCAGCAAATATGAGCTCAATTGCTGACTCCTGGGAGAGGAATGAAGGTGACAAGTTTGAATGCCATTTTAAACTGATTGTGATTTAGACTGTTCTCACCTTTTTAAGATTTTGTTCCTATGCAGAGGGCCCTGGCCCCCACTCTGCTCTCCACAAACCTGCACCCATCCTGGGTTGGCAGGGAGCAAACCATTTTTGTATGAACTGGACATCCACTTGCCAAGCGACTGATGCAGAAACACAGCTGAACACACATCACCTCCAATCTAGCCCTTCTGAGCTTTTCTACCAAGATTTACCAAGTTTAAAGCAGCACTTTAACATGCATTAATTATAGCACACTGAGGGAAGCCCATTTCAAGCATTATACTTTTTATCTTCATCTGCCAATTCCCTTTTGCATCCAACTTCTACTTTTCTGCCCAGGCAGTGGATATGAGTGTGTTTATGCACAAAGTCTAGATGTTCTTGTAGCTAAAATGGGTTGCATTTGATCCATCTCCAGTTATAATTGACCATTTGTATATCTGGGAGGGGACTCAAGCCAAGAGTTGAAAGCAGAAAGACCTCTCTGCTATAGCAGGTCAGCCTGGGAATTGCTGTAGCTGACAGGGAGCACACATCAGGCAAAGCACTTGCTTGCTTTTCAAGCTTTACAGCCTGAAGTACAGTCCCTGATAGCTCTTCAGATGTATCCATAAAAAGGAAGGAAGTTAACCAGCTCAGATAGGTGGACCACAGCACAGTCAAATCTGCAATATGTGCCTTGTCCCAGTTCATGGATCCCCACACAGCCTCCCAGTCTTTGTTGGACTGTCTGCAGGGTCTATAAGGCACAGCACATACCAGGTTGCAGCACCCTCTGATCAACTTTTGCAAATAATTTTCCAAAAGTTAAGGGTTGCCCAGAACTGGGCCGTGGCATGTCATGTCTGGCAGCAAATGTAATGCTCAAACCTACAACATCATCTGAAGGTGCCAGCAGCAATGTAGCACAGGACAGGCCAAGGCCAGAGGCAAAGCCAGGGGGAGGAGTCCCAGGAGCTGCCACCCTGGAAGGACTGGGACCTGGCTGGCACTACAGAGCAATAATTGCTCCAGTCCAGGGGCAAAGCAGAGCAAAATTGCCCAGGGACACAGAGCAGTTTCCTTTCACACAACTATGTGTTTGGACTTTAAATTGTTCTGACACAATCAGTTCTGAAGAGGCGAAGCCACAAACACAGAGAAGGACACCTGAAGCCTGAAGGTACTTGGACCCAAGTCTGATAAGGTCAAAGATAATGTAACAAGGATGACTCTGCTACCATTCCCAGTTCCATATATTGGCTGGACTAGATGCTTTTGCCAAAGTGCAGCTCTCAAGGGCATCTTTCAGCTGAAACAAAACCTCTGAAATAACAGATCCCTGTCGACCCCTATCACACCTCCTGCAGGCATTAGCAGAAATTTTTTCATTCACAGGGTAGCAGACCCAGATGAAAAGAAACCTCTCAGTTCCACCACTTGCAATTAAACCCCAAGACATTTCAATAGCATGCAAGGAATTTAGGGCAAGCTCTGCAATTTGAAATAACAGCCCTTATGACTCTCTGCATCAATCTCTGACAGTGCTTCTGCAGAAGTTATGACACTGAGCCACTGAATTTCCCCCCACCCTGCTTCTACAAGGCCAATATAACCAGTGCCTGAAAGGCAGCATCTTCCCAAGCTTCACATTGTTCCTGTGCTACAGCCCAACTCCTTGTCCTCAAGGGCAGGACAAGGCAGCATTACAGTTCTACCCATCCAGACAGCCACTGTTATGTAGGATGGGGGTTTTTTAATCTTCCCAAGGTTTAAAATATTTTAAAACAGTACTTTTTGCAAAGCAATATCTTTTTAATGACCTTTACATTTCAAAGGTTCTGATGAGTTCATGTCAGCAGTGCAAATCACCATGTATTTAGGAAAACTTCTGGAAAAACTGTCCTTTCAAATTATTTGAACAAAAAGCAAATCAGCAACTAGTGTGTGCCAGTGTTTTGAATGTCTCTCAAAGACAGATACATCCACAACTCTGAGACAGCTTTGGACTTTTTATCCAATTACACCATTTCATGAAAGGAGAGCTCTACTACTGTTTTATTAGGGTGAATATTGTCATAATTGCAAGCAGAGGCAGTTTGGGTTGCAAGTAATTTTGTTAAATACAGAAAAGATAGAAATTTACCTGTAAAGGTGCAGGACAGAATATTAATATATTAGAATTTGAATCAGCTGGCTTCAGGTCACTGCCATGTCACTCCATGTTACATTTAATATCCCCTTATTCCATTTGTGGTCAGAGCCAGGGACATGATGAGAGATTGTGAAATTATTCTTTTGTAATATTCATGTGAATACTAATAGAGATTAATTAATCTTAATCAATCACATTCTGAATCTGTCAATTATTTTTAAAATTACATTACAATAAAAGAATTCTATTATAATAAATAATATAATAAATAATTCTAATGAAATTCCTTCATGAATATATGCCAGTTCTAATTATGTCTAGTAGTTGCTCAAAGTTTTTCAAATATTTTAGATTTAGATATTACATTTTTACAAAATATTTATAAAACATTGATCTTTAGATAGTTTTCCTTAAATACCTAAGTAAGCAGTAAAACTACCTTTCAACTATATTTAAATACTTTTAAATCATATTCAGCTGCTGCACCCAAGCAAAACTGCTTCAAAACTTTCTATATAAATGCAGTGTGATCTGTCATTCACTGATACCAAGTGACCTGGAACTGAATGATGCAGTACTAATTACAATTTTTTTCCCAAGATCTTTGGCAAAATACTTTTCATATTCACTTGGCAGTTTAGGCTCATTAAGGACTACTGGGTTCATCCCTAAGTCACAGTCATGCATCATATTGCATCATAGCAATCCACAAGCTACATGATCTGATTAACGATGAGGTGATAGGGAATGACCCGGAATCTATCATTCCATCCCTGGACCCATTTTGATATATTATCTCAGGGATTTCTGGGCCCACAGTCCTGAGGAGTACAGTGACACGATCAACACACTGTGCTGTGCCATGTGCTGGGGTGTGTTTGAGAGCACAAGTAGCTCTAAATATTTCCAAGATAGTGTCTTGGAGGTTTCTGAGTGCAGATATACAGAGCCTTAGCACAGCCATATAACCCTACCAGTATCCTACATCAGGCTGAAGGCTGGTGGCCATGAAGAGGAAGAGTAGATGGGGCATTTATTACCTTTTTAAATAGCAGCTCTCTTCTAATGCAAAGAGACACAATTCTACAAGAGCATAGTTGCATGCCAAGTCCAGGCTTCCTCGTTTGCACAGGAGCTAGTGTCCTCACAGTTGGTTAAGAGGAGGGCAGGAGCCAGTAGCTGGTGGTGGGTCCCCAAAAAACCCTCCTCCTGCCCCTCAGCCCACATCTCTCAAACAGCCACTGAGTCAGAAGGGACACTGCAAAGTGGAGGTTCTCCTTACCTTTAGCTCCTGCATGGTGAATTCTCTGCCATGCTCCTTGGCACTGTTCATTATAAAATCCAGAGCATCACTGTGATCTTCTGGGTTGTTTCTCTGCAGTTTTTCCTGTATAGCCTTCTCCATAAACTCATGTAACTTGTCCCGTGCTTTTATTCCCTGTGAGAGGCAGACACAGTTCAGGAGAACCTTAGGAACTGCCCCCTCTCCAGAGAGACCAGGAGAACCCAAGTGTAACAATCCTTAATCCCAGGATCTGTAACTGTACAATTTAATCTGTTGCCCAGCCCCAGTGCCTTGCAAGAGGCAGTACTTTGGGGGGAACTGCTGTGCACTCTGTTGCCTTGCTGTTGTGAATTGAATGCAAGTCACAAGAAACTCTCCAGGAGGAAAAGACAGCAGTAAACCTGTGGTACCCAGTTTGGAGGCATCCACACTGAGAAAACCCACAGTTATGTCAGGCCCAAGAGAAGCTAGTCCAAAGGAACAAGAAAAGGTAATTTAATAAAACTGAGTCCAGATAGCAAGGCGTATCTGAGACAGGAACCAATGAGTGGCTTTACCAAGGCATAGTGGACAAAGACATTAATCTCAGCTAGCTCATCTTCAGTTGTGTTGCACTCCAGTGCAGCAAAACTTTCATGTAAGATCTCAACAAGTCAAGTGATCAGCAATCTCTTTGCAAAGTGGGATGGATGAATGGACGGATGGAGTCACAGAGCGTGTGGCTCTCTACCAAGATGCCTCCTGCAAAAGCCAGAAGGACCAGAGACTTGGAATGAAAAACAGCCATGACCAGATGTTGGGAAGATACAAAGGCTTAGATTTGAGGTGGGAAGGATTGGACAAAGTAAACAGGGCAGGGAGCAAAGGGAGAGACAAGGGGACCTAAATGCAAGTTGAAGACGTTGGTCTGGGGCCGGACAGGCTATGGCTGACCTGAGAGAGAGCAGGGAGGGTAGGATGCGAGGGGTGAAAGCTCACACTGGTGACAACCTGCAGAGGGAAACTGGACAGAGAAAACAAGAGCTTTGAACTCATGAAGAGCAGCAGGGAGGCTGGGGGTGAACTGGGACCAGCTGGGCAAGGTGATCCAACGGGGCAGAGATCACAGTGGAAATAAGAGATGAGGAAAGACCTGCTAAAATGGGCAGGAGACGTCCGTCTCTGTGCTGCTGGCCTACAAGGCACTGAGGACCATAAGACAGTCCCAAGTCCTCATCCTTCCTGAGTTGCACAGGGGGTGCTAAAGTGAAGTGTGCTGTGCCTAGCTGTCTTTGTGCTCATGCCCACTACCATGGGCTGACATGAGTCCAGGTGAGATGAGATAGGACAGGCCTAGATATGATGAATGAACAACATTGCCAGGGGCAACACACAAGATGAAGGAGAAGAGTAGCCCTGCACTGTACAATGAAGCTGGAGCCAGTGCCCAAAGGTGCTGGAAGCTGAGCAGGTGGGAAGTGCAGAGAAAGAGAAACCAAGCCCTCAGACCTGGAATGGGGTGCTGCAGATGTTCTGGCCCATTGGAAATGCCCTTTGGCAGGCCTGGGGACAGAGGGTCTTTCCCCCAGGCAGAGGGAACGAGACAGGCGGCAGTACCTTGCGCAGCCCGCTGAAGGGTATGTTGAGGGGCAGGGAGAAGAGGTTCTCCACCAGCTGTTCAAAAGTTTTGGCCAGATCCTTGAACTGCTTTTCCTCCAGGCGGAGCCCCAGCAGAATCCGAGCTGCAATGCGGAAAGTTAAGGTTTTAGCGGAAGAATAAACGGCAATGGAGCCCGGCTCCATGCACCAGCCCCGCAGCTCCCAGCTCACAACCTTCTGGATCCGCGGCAGGTAGGTCTCCAGGGCGGCACGGCTGAAGACTCTGGCCAGGATCTAGGAGGAGAATGGGGGAACAGAAGCAGGTAGTTAAAGCAGGGGCAGCACACATGCCACCGAGGCCCAGGCCCGGGCAGGAGGTGCCGCCTGGGCTGTGTGCCCTGTCGGGGTGGCTGCGAGGCTCACCTTGCGGCGCTGGCGGTGCAGGTCACCCGCGGAGCTGAGCAGGGTGTGGGAACCCAGGATGATATGGGTGCTCTGGGGCCACTGCGTGCTGACCAGCGTGTGCTCGCCCAGCAGGATCTTGCGGATGTTCTCAGCGCCCGTCACCCGCACCACCGGCCGGCCCAGGAGGTGAGTCTTGAAGACGTTCCCGTATTTCTCCCGCCGGGAGCTATGGAAGCGGGAGCCCTGGGGACGAGCTGCGGGTCAGCCCGTGGCTCCCACCAGCCCCCTCCCACACCGCCCCTGTCCCCCGGCGCCTTACCTGGAGCAGCCAGTGCAGAGTCTCCCCGAAAAAGGGCCAGCCCATGGAGCCCTTGGGCAGGGGCAGGGCGCTGGCGCGGTCCCGGCT